>WAAE01018170.1:0-76525 GCA_013400495.1 Nicator chloris | reverse complement strand
ACAGATCATGAGGATTGCACTGCTGATTTAATGGGAGATATGAAGAAAATTCTTGGCTAGAAATACCTTCTAAACACATAAGTTTCATGCAGACATGAGAAAAGACAGTTACATAGCCTTAAAAATGAATTTGTAACGCACAAAATGGACATTTTCTCCTTTTTTTAGATTATTAAAAACAGGAGCATTCTTCAAAATCGTAGAGCAAAGTTGTCTATTGCATTTAGCTGTGAAGATGTGAGACAGGCTGCCAGAGGTAGAATCCCTGCTATCCTTGATGCTGAGACTGAGTAAGAGGAAAGCTGGTAATGTACGAAGGGGAGTGTGGCGCATCCATGTGAGGTGCTATTAATATTTCTATTGTGGTATAAGGGTCTTTTATATAAAGGTCATTTCTTGCAAAGTTTGACTAATATATCATGCTTATCACTTATTTCATTTTTATCAGATTTATTTATTCCTAATAAAAAATATAAAGCCACAAAATATTGTTTTTATTTGTGAATTTTATGCAGGCAATCCTGTACGGGTGACTCAAACTCTTTCTTCTTGCCTTAAAGAACATACTGTACTCAAGGCTACCAAAAGAACACAGCCTAATGTCTACATTCCTACAAGTGTATTGTTGTGGTAAGGGCTTAGTCTACAGGCTGGGGATATTTTTTAATCTGATGACCATTGAGAACATAAGTTGAGGAAATAGAAGTGTATGAAAGAAAGCAATAAAATTACTTTGAAATACTTAAGACAGGGTAATTTTACCTACACAAGGAGAAGATTGAAATCTAAAGTACATAGTGTCTTTTAAAGTAGGTATTGGTATTCAAGTATTTAGTTGTTTGTGGACTGGAGAGGGTGGGGAGGTTTTTGTTGTAAAGTTCTGTGTGGTAGAGTTACGGCCAAATTAATGATACTTTTAAAATTTCATCTTCACATTTTATGCTCCAGTGCAATTGGTTAGAACTATCCAGTTTTATGGCTTCTGCCCCAAATAGTGACCTGTGGTTATTGTTGTCTCTCTCTTCCCATTTGATTGAAGAAAAAGATTCTGACAGACTTGTTCTCCTTTTATCTTCTCCAAGGGCTATTTGAAGAAATAGAATGTTAAATATGTTTCATGATTGGAACCATGAAAAGGGGTGAGTAATAACCCCTCTGCACATCCTGGTAAAGATTACTTTTCTGTCTGGACTTTGATAATTTGCAGTAAAATTCTTCAGCAAGAGAATTCTTCAGCACGGACAAAAGTAATGAGTCAAATACTTAGTGATGTAATACCTTTTCTAGTCTGTTTAGTCAATGTTGCTATTTAATAGCACTTTGAAGCTCAGTTACCTTGCAGAGAAACATTACTAAAGAAAGCAGTCATTTTTAATTCAATACTGGCCATTTTAATTTCTAATTGTTATTTTTAATTCAAAACAAACTTACTGTGTAGCATAACAAGTATTCCTTTGTTCTTCTTGTTCACTATTTCTGTTAATGGGAGTCCACTTTAGGGGAGCCCAGTCACATTCAGCAAACTGGGAAGACTTTAAAAGTGGTAAATGCTTGGGGGGGTTGCAAAAGTGCCTCATGTGATGCCTTCTATTCTCAGCATAGGTTAAAATTAGAACTAGACTGACATTGCATTGGAGTCTGAGAGTTTTAAATGGCTTTGGTAATGCAGACAAGATACATAATTTATCTCTGCTCTTGTCCAGAAAGCAAGGAGTCACCAAAAATCCTTGAAAACACCAAATAATTAGGTAAGTTGTTTAAATCTTTCTGATGCTTGGAGGTGAGGTTGTTGGGACATCTGATTACTTGGGGGTGAATTTGCAGTTGTTTTACAGCCACACTTGGGAATGCACTTCTGAATTGTTGGCTGTGATGGCACGATTATTATGGTTTTTACTTTCTTGACAAAAAGATCTAAGAACAAGACCTTTTTGATGGAATCCTGTTACATAATGAACTCATCCTGAAAATAGTAATATACTTAGGTCCTTTGATATTTCATGGTTCTAAGGCAGTAATTCTTGAATACTATACAAGAGAGAGTTACCCAGAGTAAGCTTTACTAAAATAAGTATTGGTTTGACTGTATTGTATGATACTGGATTGGGTAGTACAACTATTAACAAATGTCTCTTTTCTGCACAATTTATATAAAATGATTTCTAGTTTTCTACTTAAAAGAGCTTGTAGTTCAAAAAATGTCTCTAAACAACAAGAAATGATAGATTAGTTAATCACTTGATCTCAATAGAAATTTAATCTTGAAAAAATCAGGCAATTTGAATTGTGACCACTGTCTGAAGCAAAAAAACCTCATGCATACATAGCATTACTGTTGCATATTGGGATGGGGATTGAGAAGGGTGGTTACTCTGATGACCACTGAAAGAGAAGCTAATCCTTCAAACTAGTAAATATGATCACATTTATGTGGGGGAGGGAAAAAGTATACAGTCCTCTCTTTACAGAAAGAATCCAATCTCTCTGTGGGAACCCAAAGGCCAGACTGCACTGTGCCACGCTGGGGTTGCCATTTTGTCACTTGTCAAATCCTGCCATTTTTCCTTAACAAATAGAGAACACATAAGAAAGATAAATATTAATGTATTAGGCCAGATTCTTTTTTATTCAAGATTTATAATTTGATTTTGTGCTGTCTTTACAACAGGAGGCAATCTTGACATTTTACATTTTATTTGCCTACACATTTTAACTTGATTTCAGTATAATCAGACTTTACAAATAAGTGTGTTAGCAAAAGACATAGTAAACATAAAATAGAATAGTTGACAGTTTGAACACAAAAATGGTCACTAAGCAATTGTGGCTTATCCAGGCCACACGGAATTATAATAGCAAAAATATGAAAGAAAATATAGGTTCCAAAAGACAGCCCTGCAGCAATTATTGTAGGGAAATATATGTATGAAAAGACATGAAATTCCTCTTTTGTTGTTACCTACCTGCTTGTTTGGAAGAAAGTTATTCTTCCTTTTTTTAGTTTGAAGCATATATAGGATATTTTTCTTCCTTGCCACTACAAGTATCAGTCAAAAGTTAGAAAGGGAGCATGCAGATCATCAGTGTTCAGAGTACATTGCTGCTGACATGAAGTTTAGCCCTGCAAGTTTATCTGAACATCAGTGTCTTGGCTCCAGTAATGGCAATAAGAATGATTTTTAAAGGGATGCATTGATTAGGATGAGTGAGTATCCTATTTTGCTGCTCTTCAGGACAATATGTATAAATTATCTCACTAAAGGATAGATAACTTCAAAAATTTAGACTGAATTTAATTTTAAATGTGAATTCTGATAGTTGGTAGGGATACAAAAACATCAAAAGAGATCAGAAGGATTTAAATGCATTTCCCAAAGGTAATGCATTACCAACTATAAAATACATTGTAAGGAGTTAAGCTATGAAGAAAATGAATGCACATAATATATACTAATCAGTTTCCAGGAAGACTTCAGTTTTTGTAAAGTGCTAAACTCCTTTAGTGACAAGTATTTATATCAGGTTGGTGCCAGAATGCAGCTATCAGAATTGAACTGCCTTAGATTGCAGGTAACAGCCTAATTTTCCCTGGGATGGGAATGAATGCTCAAATCTGCATTTAGTAGTTATGGTCAATACTTAGCCTACCATTGGAAGGAACTGAGAGAAGCAGTTGTTCACTGAATAAGAATGCAGAGACTGCAAAAATACCATTTCTTATTATAATAAAATTTAACTAGGTGCAATTGTCTATTCTTATAAAGAGAAAGCAGTTGATAAAATCCTGTCAGTTCTTTAACTAATTTGATAAAATAATGAAGTTATTATTGCAGTATTTTAGTTTTCATGTCACTGTCCCCATCTGGTAACCCATACCTGAAGTGGTGCATTGAGCCTGAAATTCAGTCAGATTCCTGCAAGCAAATCTGAACATGTAAGGATCATGGCTGAAACTGCAGTTTGCCTGGGAACATTCACTGCTGTGAAGACACTCTGGGAAGTGAGAATACACAAGATAAATGAAGAATTACAGAAAGAAAAGGAATTCAGGCAGAGGTCTGCAGGAAGGTAGGTAAATTGTAGCTCTAAGTATGTGACAAGCTAGACCATATGTTACATATCAGAAGACTGTAATTGGTTTCTTCAAACTTGTGCAGACTCTAATTCTTTAGTTGTTACTCCAGCAGGAGTCCCAGTGGTTAGAATTTATCTAGTGTCTGTGATAAAAATATTAGTATATAGACTAAATCCCCTGAACTCAGATACTAAAATCCTCTGCTCTCTAAATATTCTAACCTGTGAAGATTTGTTATGCTGCTTCTTCAAGGGTTGCTTGGTCTTCTGTCTGGCCAGCAATTTTATGAAATTTTAAGAAATTTAGGATTCTATTTTCGATACTCCTGATTTATCAGATGTGTTTAAAATGGAACAACAAATTCAAAAGTTACTCATGGAGAATACAAACAGAAAGAAAGAGAATTACCTTGTCATAATTCTTGTTTAGGTCCCCCTTGGAAATCAAGCTAAATGAAGCTGATTGGCCTATTTACTTGCACTTATATGTAGTGTAGCAATGGAAGGCTTTCTCTTTTTAGGAGTCTGCTTCACAATGTGCTTTGGAACTTAATTCCACATGACATTATATTCTGTGGCCCTGCTGTAACGTTGAAAGTGAATTACGTCCTCCTTCTGAATGTAAATTTGAAGAACTGTAAAATAGAATTCCTATAAATTACCTCTGCCAAACATTAAGGGTTTGTCTTCTCTCCAACTGATAGTATATTAACATCCAGATATAATTAGTGTTATTTGACTATAAGGCAATTGCCTCTTTTTCCAAAAAAAAGAGGATAGTAATTATTGGCTGTATTCATTGTGGCACCACTGGCAGATCTTCTTTCCCTTGTAGGCTACTGCTTGTCTGGGAGGAGAGAGCTGCTTTAGCAAAGCTCAAAGAAAAAGTTATTAATGAAGGTGGAAGAGCAATTTTAAGGATAGAGGAAGAAGAATGGAAGGTAGTGTTGATAGGAATAAATGCTGCTTGTGTTGAATGACTGATGCATTAGAAAACTACTATTTACAACTTTATACTTACAGTGGTACTATATTTGTTCTATTATCTACTCACTGTGCTTTGCTAACAGTGAATTGGGACACACAGTTGTGAGTGTAAAAGCAAGCTGGGTGTTTTTTAGTCCTGAATATTAAGCATTACTCTGCAAAAACAAAGCCCAGAAAGCTTTTCTGCATTAGAAATTATCTACATTGCAAAGTATGGTTTTCATTATGTAAATTCTCATTTAACATTCACACACCAGAACTATTGAAATGTATCAAGGTTAAAACCCTCTGTGTTTGGGTGCAGGAAGGTTTTTCTTATTGTTTGTTGTCTCTTTCTAAGTGAAAATGAGCCAGTAGATTCCCAGAACACTATTATTGTTGTTTCTCATGCACAGGGGTCATCTGCTGTTAATGCTGGCATAGTGAAGGCCAGCAGTGCTCTGAGCCATGCAGAAATGCACAGACCAGCTCCTAGACAGCGATGAGTGTTAGCTCATGTTGAGGCCAGTGAGAACATGACAACCAGACCTAGCCATACTCCAGTGGTCTCAGTTCAGAACTCTTTGCATATAGACATTGTAGCTTTTTTATCCCTCAGCTCTTCTGCTTTCAGCTGCTCACTATTTTTATTAACAGAATAGGAAATAGAATTTAGATTTCCCTTTATGTGCAAAAATCCCTATAGAGCAGTTTCATTTTCAGTTAAATTGAATTTTTTTAAAAAAAGAAAGAAACAAAAACAAGCCTGAAACTTGTCAATGGCAGTAGTGCAGGTATCTAAATCCTGGAAGCCAAAAGAGGGCAGGTTAAATCTGTGATCAGAATGACAACCCACACTGGTGTTCACTTCAGGATCATGGAATCATGGGCTATGCTGAGTTCATTGTGTTGAACTCCTGGCTTTGCACAGCACCATCTCCAAGAGTCACACCATGTGCCTGAGGGCACTGTCCAAATGCTTCTTGAACTCTGTCAGACCTGGTGCTGTGCCCACTGCCCTGGGGAGCCTGTTCCAGTGTCCAACCACCCCCTGGGGGAAGAACCTTGTCCTAATATATTGTTGGAAACCTTTATAAAATGTAAACCTTTTCCTAATATATATGATATTAAAATCGTATCAGTTATGCCTGCTATTTCTAGCATATTTTAGAAAACAGTTATCAGGAATCATTTTGTAACCTACATATTACAGTATAGCTTAAGAAAAAGGACAGACTATTAGTGTTTCAAATAAAACCTCTGCCTCAGCCTGTATTCTAAGCTGAATTTCTTCTGCTTTCTATTGCTTTTTGTAGACATTACCTTCGTGCTTATTGAAACTAATCCATCTCCAGGAATGGCAGCTTCACAGAACTAGTTTGCAGAAAATTCCTCAGTTTATTGGAAGATTTCACAGCCTTGTTGTTCTGGATCTATCCCGGAACTCAATTGAAAGTGTACCTAAAGAAATTGGTGAGCTGTGCTTTCTTTTATTTTAAGCTGCTTTTCTAAGAAAATTGGTCTCACACAAATGTACCATTTTTGTGCCTCTTGCCTGTCTAATGATCCTACCGGGTAGTAAAAAACCAGATGATTTAAATCTGACAGTGAGATCGAGATCTCCAAACCATAGATTCCCTATAACTTAAAAATGGGGCTGGATGGAAGAGACATCACTGTGAAAGCTTCCCATGACACAAAAAGGAAAAAAGGACCTGTTTGCACAGCAGGGACTAGACATCAGAATGCAGCTAGCAAAGTGACACTGAAAAACAGACTTCATGTTCTCAGGCCACAGCATGAGTAGCCTAGTCATAAATTTTTGCTTTTGGGGTTTTCCTTGAAACACTCAACTAGAATGCAGTCCTGTACTAAAGAGTCCTAAAGTGCTGTTTGCAGTTCAGTGATTTCTTTTTGTTTTGTTTTGTGAGAACACAGAGCATTTGTATAATAGTAAAAGGATAAGACAAAACAAGTAATATTGTGCTTCAAATAGAATACACATGACCATTTCTCATTTGTGCTCTCTGCAGGCCAGCTGACCAGCCTCCAAGAGCTGCTTCTCAGTTACAACAGAATAAAATCTGTTCCTAAGGAAATAAGTAACTGCATCAGTCTGGAAAGATTGGAACTGGCTGTCAACAGAAATATCTGTGATCTTCCCCCTCAGGTTTTGACAGATTGTTTAGTTTTATTTAATGCATATTTTGAATTTATCCAAAGCCAATTATTGTTACACGTTGCATTTCTGTTTTCAGATTTGCTGTGATTTCACAGTACTCCACAGAAACACTGATGTGAACAACCTTTCTATGATTGGTCAAACTGAAGCTGCATGAGAGGCACATACATACACCTGAGTTAGCTGAAGGAACCAGTCTTTATTTTGGCTAGATAAATGACTTGGCAGTGCATAGAGGGCAGTCACACATTCCATATCAATTTGTTTAGGCTGGATATCATCACTGATTTACCCCACTAAAAATCTGATGCCTTAGCACAGAGAAGTTCCCTTTTATGATTGAGAGTACAAATTCATACCATATGCCAGGACACAGCTGTAAGCATTTTTTCCAGAACAGCTAGGTCTGAAAAGGGGTTGTGTGATTTATACAACTGCCTGTGCAGAGGTGAACAATATTTGTTCTCAAATGTTGAAAACAATTATGAGAGAATGAAAACAACTACTCACCCACTATTGAACTTTAATTTGAACAGACCGAAATGTGAGAGACCTGCATCTATAACTATTAGTCTCTTAGACAGAGATGACAAGTATGTAACCATACCTACTTGTTTTAATTTATTGGCAATAGTTGACAGCAATCAGTGCCTTGCAAAAGTGAGTGAGTCCAAACAGCAATAGCCAACACAGAATCTTCAAAGCGAAATACACACTATTAACCAAAATCCAGAATTTACAAAATCTGTGTGGATAGAAGTTGCAGGGTGTAATGTAGAAAATCCATAGTTCTGTCCTGTGGAGACTGCGGTGATGTGAGCACTGGGGAGCTTTGGTTATGGACACTTGAGTGGTGTTCAGTGTTGAGACAATTGCACCAGGTCTGCTATAAAACATCTTTGTATCACTTGAACATTGCAAAAGCACCTGAAGGCATGATTCACCAAGGGACTTGGATACCATATTGCATTTTTAGAATGTCTTGCTAGGGTAGTAGACTTCACAGCATGGAAGGTGTCATGGTTCACTCCAAAATACAGTCCATGCAATTTGATACATAAAAATCTAAATATTTGATTAACGAAAAATGGCATATTCCATGGAGTATGAAATACTAAGGACAGTGCTGTCTTTAAAATTCTTTTTTTTTTAAGCTTGGGGTATATCTGCATTGTGGTCAGCAGTTAGGGCACTTGCTGATGGGTGGGAGGTAAAGTTCTGCTGCCTTATCAGTTCCCAACCTATCTATCTTCCAGGCAAAACTCTTATTGTAAGGTATTATCAGGTATTGGAACTCAAAACCATTCTGTTACTGGCTCCAAAATGTGTTGTAATATTTCTCAATTGTACTGCTGCAACAGCTACACAAAGTTGCATTAAATCTCCCCTTCTTTTCAGCTCAGTGACTTAAAAAAGCTGTCACACATAGATTTGTCCATGAATCAGTTTACTGCCATCCCTTCAGCTCTCCTCAACATGCCGAATCTAGAATGGTTAGATATGGGGGGGAACAAACTCCAGGAGCTTCCTGATGCAATTGACAGGTAAATAAAGCTCAAAGCTCATCTTCGTGCAAGTCCATTACATTGAAATTCTAATGAATAAATACTACTTCAAATGATAATTGTTATGTTAACCTCACTCCAAAGTGAAGATTTTATTAGCCCTAATGTGATGTTTTGGATAAGCTAGAATAATCCATTCAATTAACAATAAATTCAGTATCAAGTATAAGGTTCAATATTTATTGTCAATGACATTTTTCAACAGAGAGTAGGTGATTATCTTGGATATGGTGTTTCCTTTTTGTTGCATTATGAGTCCTTTATGTGGCTGAAAAATTATTTTATAGCAATGAGTAATAAGATTAATTTTCTGAATCTTGATTTATCGCACAAATACCTATTTTTCAGAATGGAAAACCTCCACACTTTATGGCTCCAAAGGAATGAAATAAACTCTTTGCCAGAAACCCTTGGTAATATGAAAAATCTTAGTACTCTTGTTCTTAGCAACAACAAACTTAAGGATATTCCAGCTTGTATGAAGGACATGACAAATCTGAGGTAAGAAAAAGAACCAGAAATAGAAATGAAAATACTAGAAAATATTTTTAAAGCCTCCCTTGAGTTGTGTATCATAGAGTGATACCAAGGAAGAGGAAAAGGCATTACCACAGCTGTACAGAAGGACACAATAAATCAGCATAATTACACAGATTCACAACAATTAAGGATCTTGTCAAGCAAGCTTTGTGTAGTGAAACTTAGCCAAAGAAGTAAATTATGATAGCTACAGTCTCACACGGAAAAGCAGACTATAATAAATTTTCTCATTTCATTGCCCCCCCCCATATTTGCCCTTTTATATCACTCCCTAAAGGCAAGAGCTTGCAGAAAAATGTGGCAGGCATAAAAATGACAAAAAGTAGAACTTTGCCATTGAGAAATCATGCATTCAGAACAAAAATGATTAGGTTTAAGGACATGGATGAAACTCTCATGTACTTGATATGTAAAATAAAAAATGTAAATTTTTAATTGGTAGAATTTGAACTACTCCTTAATATACCGTGACAGAAACTTTTCTGTTGTTAGCATTTTCATTTGGATTACTGGAAGTTGGCCATTTTACAGAAAGATGCTGGTCTGCATAAACCATGCCCAATCCAGAAAGACAATTCCTGTTCTCAGCTCTTTTGGAAGCTCCTCCTTAACTAAATATATACAAGCATAGGCCCAAGGATGGCCCAAGAATAGAGACAGGATTGGCACCTGCCTTGCAAGGCTGGGAGGAGCCACTTGCAGTTCTCATCCACTCACCTGTTTGTGAAAGCTCAATACATCTGACAGTGGGGTCAGAAACTGAAGACAAAATGCTGAGGACCACAATGTTTTTTCCCACCACAATCAGTTACTCTTATAAAGCATCTTCTTAGCTTACTTTACTTAATACTGCTGATAGAGTGGTGAGTTTACTATAACAAGGACTTAATTTCCTTTTGCTTAAAATAGTGTTTGAGAAATCCTAATTCAGTTTCAAAAGAATTATTTTCTCTGGACAAAACTTACTGCAAGAGTAACCTTTTCTGGTGAATTCCTAGATTTGTCAACTTCAGAGACAACCCACTGGAGCTAGAGGTAACACTCCCTCCGTGTGAGAACACAGACGAGGAGGAGCAACAAGAAATGTTTGGCATTGACTTCATGCACATGTATATCCAGGAGACACTCAAGAAAACAGGCATGGCTTTTTTATCAATTCTCATCTCTCCACTATACAGTGAGGAAGAAAGGGATAAACTGGATAAATAAAATCTAGGACATGTATAGAAATGAAACATGAATAACCTTCCTAGTAAATAAGTAGCGTTTTCCAAAAAATCTGTAAACAGGCTTTTGCTGAGGGCAGGGGCACTTTGAGCAGGAGTTGGCACAGTAAGGTCTCCCTACAAACAGCACAGATTCTGATAGGAACATACTGGAACCATGGAGCACTGTAATAAATGTGCCTGAGTTACCTACACCATGGATAACTAGAAGCTGATGACTGACTTTTGTATTTGCAATTTAATCAGTTTACATAGTGAAGGTCTTCTAGCATCCTTTAATTCATGAAGCTCAACTTTTCCTATTTTTGGATGTTATCCAGATGGTACTTCCAGAGGAAGATTAAGGGATAAAAGCTATGTTCCCAACATAGATCTTTTAGCAATGAACTGTCAACACCAGATAAATAGATGTTTCTCACAACTTGCTTTCCCTGACATAAAATAGAGTCACTTAAACAAAATACCCCCCGTTTCATCCCATTTCTAAAACATGACAAAAATTTACTGTTCATTGTCTCCAGAGTAACAGTTTTAATGTTGCAGTGAGAGACCCAAATAAGCACTTTTGAACAGATGTTCAGTTGGCAGCTGTTACTTGCAGAGAGCACTTCACTGCAGATATAAAATGTTCTCTGATCTTCATTCTGTGTTTTGTGAAGGCTTAAAAAAATGAACTAAATGCTCTTGCTTTAGAACACTAAGCCAGCTTTTTTCTTATCAATATTTCATGAATGAATAATCAAATTAGCAAAAATATACCAAGATGACACCTTAGACATAAGTTTTCTTTCTGAATAGATTCCCTAGCAGCACAAGCTGATGAAAGTACTTAGGCCTACTTAAATATTTTAAGAGGAAATACAAAGCTATTCTGAACTTCAAAGTGAAAATAAAGTATGTCAACTTCTCTTATTTTAACCTATTGTCTTTCAGGAAATGTGGAAAGTTGTACTTCTGGTTCTCCTCCTGTTATGAATCCTAATGAATAAAGAATGTAACTGTGAATGGAGAAAATACCAAGTACACTTCTTCACAGCAAAGAGGCTACAACAGGTTTCAAATATTCTTAGGGATTTTATTTTTCTGATAGAGAACTGATTGGCATATTTGTGATTCCCAGTAAAACTGGAAAATATAAGACCGTTTCTGGGGTACAGGAAAGATGATAAAAGATGGGGGAGGGGGTTGTAAGAAATTAATCAGCTTTTTTAAAAAAACCCAGATGAGTTTTACAGGGTTTGATTTTTTCCCCTACCAATTCCAAATCTATCGCCTATGATATAGTTGGCTCTGGTATCAAAGAAGGATTTGGGACAGCTGTCAACAGGACATTCTCCAAGGACACAGCAGACTCTGTATAATACTGCAGTGCAGCCTTGTATCCTTGTTGCTGTAAATACTCAATCCGTCCGTGATCAATCAGCCGTTTACAGAGGCAGCCGATCTCCTTTCGTTCCTCAACACTCAGTATCCTAGTTCCAGAGAAAGGAAGGAAGGAAGCAACAGCTGTCAGAAAACAGTTTTGGTAATTAACATTAGTAGTTAAGCTTAGAAGAACTTACAATGATTTTGGTATTTTATTTCAGTCAGACAAGCATGACTGCTGAAATATTTTGAAAGGTATGTCCATAAAAATTGTATTTTTCAAGTAAAATATTTCAATGTTTAGTAATTAAATGTTTATGCAAAATGAGTCCTTTTGAGGACCCAAAACAACCTAATGTGCCACTATACATAGCTTTTCTGCTGGAGTCCATTTGCTAGAAAAAAAAATGTACATACCCTTGTAAAGTATCAGAACCACTCTCAGTCCTGCTGAGCATTTGCTCATGTTCTTCTGTGTCATTAGTTTGATCTTCACGGTCTTCACTTGTAGAAGCTTTGCTTGTGGTTTCTTGCATGCCACAAGTGGCCCAACTACTCATTCTCTGAAAATAATGGAATTCTAGTGGTCCCAGTCCTACTGATTTAAAGAAATCTCTGCCTACATAATGTGTCCAGTCACACTTGTGATGGCAACACAGAGCAATAACAATTCCAGCTACAGGCTTATGGTCTGTGGTGCTTTCATTACCAGCAGGTTTGTGAGGAGCCACCTCTGTCTGAGCAGCCCTGCAGCGTTTTGGTGCAGGCTCTTCATCTTCTCCATCACAGCAAGTGGTGTAACTTTCAACCAAGCATCTCAAAGCAAGATCTGGGAATGAACAAATACATCCCCCCAACAAAAAATACCTATCAACACCATGCCATTATTTATAGAGGCTATATCATGGTTGGGAATGTGCCTCCCACAAAGAAAAATAAAATTACACATCACAAACTAAGACAAAAAGCAAGTTCAATGATAACTAAAAATTACAAACGTGCTTTGAAAACATGAAAACCCTAAATGTGGTTTCCCTGAAGCTTCCAAGAGCTTATCCTCTGAAATATTTGTTCTGCAAAAGTTAATTTAAAATAGTTTGACTAACAAATTGGCATATTGTAGGAGAACCTCCTCCCTGTAAAACACATAAATATTTGCTCTAAAAGTGTGATATCCAGGCACAATCTATTTAATACGCACATGTACTTCTTAAATGCTTCAGTGTGTCATCTTTGTCACGCTACCTATAAAGGTGTCACATTTGAGATGTCTTTCTCTACATAGTAGCCATATAGCATTAGAAAAACTGTATTAATTTAAAGTTATCTGGACAGAAATACAATCTTATCTGTGTTTGGGATACATTATTCAGACAGCCAATAAAATTGGGGAAGAAAATTGTTTCAAAGAAGAGGCAACTGTGCTAAAAAAGTACTCTCAAATACAGGACCCATGCCACCACACACTATTCTCTGTTCTAATCTGTTAAAGCCAATAAGGGCTTCACTTCTGCTTAAAGTATCCTTACATCTATTAACTACTGTTAATTACTGTGTTCACCAGGTTAGAGGGCAAGGACAGCTTGGAAGATCAGTCCATTCAGAGTGTAAAGTTTAGTATCCTTTCTTTCAGCAGTTCTGAAATTCATATCTGTAATTCATACCTGTCGCAGCACCACACAAATGCTTCCCAATTCCTACCACTGGTAGTTTTTTCTTCTCCAAAATAGGTACCTTATCTGTAGGGGAAAAAAAACCAACCAACAAACCCCCGTCCAATCCACAACTACTCCAGTACCTCTGTTTTTTCCGAATAATATAATTTCAGTACACTTAGAAATAAATGTTTGCCACTACTAAAAATACAGTGATTGGCACATTCAGTTATAAGCTATTCAGAGGAAGGAGTCTTTTGTTGAGACAAATTACAAGAATAGGATGCTGTGGCTGGGAAGCACATTTAACCATTTCAGCCTTTCTGTACTGCCTATGAAAGGTAAATATGACATTAATGCATCTCCTGCTGACAGGTGCTCCCACAAATTCTGTAGCATTGATGGTGCATCACTTGCTTAATTCTACACATAAAACAAACAATGCAAATGTGTTTAATTCTGCAAGGGCGAAAAAACCTTCAAAATGTATTTGTTTTGGTACTTCTCACCTGTAATGATATCCTTTGAGTGTATAAAAAGTAGAAAACCTTAAAACTCCATTTAAAATGTATGTGTATGTGTGTCTATGTATATTCACACATGCCTGTGTGTGTATATGTGCATACACACAGCATCAACATGTCCAAGCAACCACTGAGCATAATCTTCAGAACCAAGTACATTTAAGTATGTTACACGCAAATTGACTGGAATCCCAATTCAAAATTTAAAAATAAGCCTCTATTTCAGAATGACACAGGGAAAGAAGGAACTTACTCAAACATAAGTGCTGAATGTCTACTTGAAGCCTCTCAAATATAGAATCTCTCCTTTTGTGTTTTCCATCCACCTGTTTAAACAGAACAAGAGATTACATAGGGCTGGCCACTAATAATTATAATTTTGCTCCAGGTATTAATGTCAGACTTTTTTCTTGACAAGTTAACATCTGTGAATTTCCAACATTAAACATCAGGATCTTTTTCTAATAAATTTGCTATTGGTGACATATGGAATGTCGTAAAATTTAAATTTATTGAGGGTAAAAAATAAATACTAACAGCTTCAATGGCAATGGTTTAACAATTATACTTTACTAATGTAACAATATCCTCTTACCTTGAATCTTGTGGTTGCCCTTTCCACAAGCAAAAACTGAACACCTTCAACATTCTCTAAGGCAATATCAACCCAATGAGACAGCTTTCCTCGCCCAGCTCCAAACTCAACAAAACATCTTCCTGGGCCAAGTAAATGCAATTTTTCCATGTTACCTAAAATAGAAGCCTAGAAACATCAAAAGATTATTGGTGAACCAAGAAAATACATACCCTGTGTTTTGTAATGCCTTGTAGAAAGATTATTTCCTTCACCGAACTGCAGAAGGCTTTTTTTAAGCCTTCCTTTCAGTGGGGGATCAAGGAAAAGATGATGTGTGTACAGAGGAAAGGGATTATATCTTCTGTTTTACCATATCAGATTTCCTCAGCATTTGGGAAGCAATTGGCATTATGCACCCAGTCACCCAATTTTACAGCAGCACAATTCCATGTCCAAACCCCACTATAGTTATTAGTAAATCAGACCAAACCTGTTGTTTCAGGTGTTTGAAAGCAGATTCCCCATTCTTTGGGTCATTTAAGGCTTCTTGTAAAGCCTGGTGCGACAGTATTTGTTCCTTAAGACAAAGTTCCAGGCCTGGAGGCAAATGCAAAACTTTTAGGTATAGCTTTCGAGTTTCCAAGAGTTCCTTGTTTGTAACACACATTATTACAATTGTGACATGAGCTCAGTTTGTAGCACTAACAAAAGTCTGCTGGGAGCGTAATTCTATCATCTATCTATGTTTATAACAGAGCTGTATTCTTATCTGTAGTGATATCCGAGTGAGGAAAAAAAAGAAAAACAAAAGGAAGGGAACGCAGAATTGGAGTTTTATCATTTTTTCAACCTAGTTTACTTTTTGGAGTAAAATTCAGCTATTGGAGGTCTGCCTCATAATTATTTCAGATGTGTTTTATGACATCTATCTCATATTTTTACAGGTATCTAACAACAAAAATAACAATGAAATATTTAATCAATTCAATTTAAAACATCTTATTTTTAGTATTTAGTATTAAGCTCACCGTTACTTGCTTTTTTCAACTTGATAATTAAGTTCTGCAGCTCTTCGATAGATAGAGAAGATAGAGGAACCTTTTGAAGGAAAAAGAAAGTGACACCAATCAATATGAGACTCTTGAAATTTTCTGTATCTTTGTAGTCATAAATTGCAACATGTAATGTAAGGACTGAACCTAAAACCAAATAACGTACTCACTTGTTTTTCTGGTATTTCTGCTACATCTTTTAAACCAGCATTAATATCTTGAACAAAGTAGACCTTTAAAAAAGCCAAAAGAACATAAATTTGATTCAGGTAATTACCAGGAAGCAAACAGCTAAATTCTTCAGTGTTCTTATGGTAAGGTATGTAGCAATAGGAATCCACTGCAAAGTAAGATTTTCCCAGTAATTTTTTTTTTCCTACAGTCTGATCCTGAATCCCAGCCAGAAATGGCTCTTCTGACACACTTTACAAGATTGAACATGTTCATAAGAGTTAAACTTACTAGACAGATTCCAGAGACCATTTTCAGGTTTCCCCGGGAATACTAAAGGTGCAATTCTAATAAGGCAGAGAAGGCAGACAATAAAGAAACCATCCTCTGCTTTCTGGGAAGAGCTGTTTAAACACATGTCCTGTTCCTTCCCTCAGCAGCTGCCAGCCAAGCTTTCCATGGCTCACTGCCAGCCTGACCGGAGTGGGCAGTGGGCTGGAATACCCAGAGCCTTCCTGCAGGTTTTGCTTTCCCAGGACAAGCTCTCACCCAACCTCTGAAATCAATGGCATTGTGAGAGCCTGCTCCTTGGGTGTGTTTCTGAGAAAAATGAATTCAACATTTTTATTTGTAACCAAGAACTGGAAAAGTGTACCAAATTACAGTGAGAAGGGGCAGGGAATACAAGAGGACGGGAATGTGCGTTGCATTTCAGCAAGCACTTACAGAACTTCCACCTGCCTTACGGTAGTGCTTTGCTAGAAGTGCTGCCCTGCAGCTCACGGCTGCTGTCAGCACAGAAAATTCTCTGTAGGCCTTTAATGTTTAAGGTCTTAAATCCCAGAGGAAGTGCTGAAATTACACTGCACTTACGGGCTTTGGCTTCTCTCTTGAGTTACATTTTTTTAAATGCTTTTGTAGTTGGTCTTCATATACAGTGCTAAAAGCCAAATGGAGAGAGAAGTAAGCATCATGTGAATACTGACAAAGAACGGGGAAAGCATTTACGTATACTCACTGTTTTGGATCAAGAGGGCACGGAATTCTTTTTCTGTCATTTTGTTCCTAGTTAAAAAAGTTTTAGAAAACACTTCAGCATGCATTCAGTATTGTGTTTTAAAGAAGCTGTTGAGGAGCATCAGCTTCATAAAAACATCTATTCAGAATAGGAGTTAACCGGAACGGAGAAACTGAGACGAGAACTTAATACTTGACTGGATCCTAAAAGAATAAACCCCTAATGCAAGGGCAGCGCTACTGCTGGGCTGAAGCGAGTGCCCGGCACATAGAGGCTCAGGGGAAGGCACAGGCGCTGCCTCTCCCACCCCTGCCGCCAGAGCGGGGCCACCCCGAGCCCGCCCGCCCTCCCGGCCGGAGAAGGGTCCCTGCACCTCCTCGAGCCCGTGCTCCCCGCAGAAGCGCCTGCCGGGCGCCGGCACCATCCTGCAGAAGCGCCTCTTCCTCAGCAC
The DNA here is from genome assembly GCA_013400495.1 of Nicator chloris. Lineage (NCBI taxonomy): Eukaryota > Metazoa > Chordata > Aves > Passeriformes > Pycnonotidae > Nicator > Nicator chloris. Next base: position 59,159 of record WAAE01018170.1, on the reverse strand, counting down.
GAAGTGCGCGCAGCGCCCCGGCTCCGGCGCCGCCATCGCCGCTCCCGGCGGCCCCTGCGCCGCCATGTTGCGGCCCCTCCCCGCGGGCGGGAGCAAGATGGCGGCGGAGCGGATCTTCGACCGGGCGGTGTCGGTGCGAGTGCGGGGCTGTGGCTGCGAGGAGCGGTGAGTGCGGCGCGGCTGCGGGGGAGTTTCTCTGCGCTCCTCAGAGGGGCTGCGAGCCACAGGCTCTTTACTCCTGCCTGCCCTGTGCTCTGAAACCTCTGCTGCTGCACTTCGGGGTTGCTGCGGGCACCCTCCGAGTGAGGGAGGGGCCGGGTCTGGCGAGGCCCGGGGCAGCCGCGAGGGCCGGGCGGTCGCCAGGATGCCTCGCCAAGGGAGTGAAGCCGGCGGGGCGCCGGCGGCGGAGCGAACTCGCAGTGGCTCGGCGGAAGCGCCGCTCTGCCCAGGGGTGAGGTGACCCGAGGGCCGCGCGGGGTTTGGCGTCTCCCGGGCCGCTGCCTTGGCCGCTGCTTCACCCGCGGGCCTCCCGCCTCTCTCCCGCCGCAGCCCCGGACCGCGGCCTCTTCAGGCGCGGCTCCTCTTCAGCGGCCCGGGGACCCGCGGGTTTGAGCCACCTGTGCGAGGGTGCGCATGGCGCTGGTGTCGGGGAAGCCCAGACATTCTGTATGTGAAGCGTCTCTTCAAAATAGAATTAATTTCGGCACCATGGGTCCTGTCTGGATTAGACAGTGTGTGCCCGACTCACCTGTGTGAGAAGGCGCAGAAAGGCAGATGTCTGTTGTGTGCGTTGTATAACAGGTGACTTAGTGCTCGACAAGAAATCATTGAAGATAAGGTAGCACTGTACAAATGATTATTAGGAGTTTGAGCAACCGTTAAAAAAATTCAGCAGACTTTTACAAAAGTTGTAGTTTCTGGACAAAGTTTCAAAACTTCTGCCTTGCTATTTAAAGTCTGGTGGATAACAAGCAGTAAAGCAAGCAGCAAAAAAACCAGCTTTGACTGAGGAGCTGCAGTGACTGAAACCCATATGTCTTTGGTATAGTCATCAGTGGGAACTTTCTTGATGTTTCTGCCTTAATTTTTTATATTTGAAATGTCACTGATTCCTGTAATGCAGCTGTGAACACGTTATTGGAGAATGGTTTTTATATTTATTACTGAGTTTCATCTTTTTGTACACAGGAGATTAAATATTCGAGTGAATATTGAACTACTGTCAATTTCTAATCCTGTTCATAAAAAGGTTTGTATTGAATTTGAATTGTTTTGAATTTTTTTAGTAACTTAGTTGGTTTGGTATTGTGTTTTTCCCCCCCTGACCCTCTCCCCCAGCCATTTTTAGCCTTCCATTTTAGCTTGGCTGTTGATGGGTCTTAGCAAGCTTGCATATTAAAAGTATTTAGAGATGCTCAGGGGAACATGAGAGATTAAGAGTACCTTTAGTTCAAAGTACTAAATTCTGAGTAAAAAAAAAAAATCTTTCTCAGGGAAAGTAGCAATGAGACCACCAGTGGAGATTTTGTAATCTCTTCAATTATATGTCTGATTTGTCACCATAGCATTCATCCACTCAGCATGATGTTAAGGTTGGTCGTGGGTTAGTTATGCTGTTGTTGGTAAGGATTTGTTTGTAAAGGAATACAGCAGTTTTTGGTCAGATTCTGCTGCTGGTGGCAGTGATAATGGTACTTCCCTCTGAGCAGAAGCAGTTCAGTTAGAAGTGTGTGCTGAGCTGCAGCCTGTGTCAGGAGGAGCCTGGAAACTGGAAATGCAGTTGAGTCCATCAGGGAGTGATCAGTCTAAAGAGAAACCTTCCAGTGCTTGACCAGCTAATGGGACATCAGACCAAGCAGGCATTTTTATCTCACCTCAGTCCACCCCAGCTGGCTTGGGGTAGCATTAATTATAACTTTAACTGTCTCTGTGTGTAAATCCATGAGTTTGTTTATGTGTGTCCAGCTGAGAGTTTTGTTGGTGTTACTGGCACCTGCATTACTGAATCAAGTTTCAGTTGTGTGTATGTACAGAGCTGTGTCACACTTCATTATGTTGGAACAGCTGACACTCTTCTACTTTACTTTTGTGCCTCTGCTGGTGAATAGCCTTGCCACAGGGGCGAGCCTTGTTACAGGGAGCAGCTGCCTGGGCCTAATGTGCTGCATAACCCCATCCCTGGAATTCAAGGCTTAATCCTTATGGAGAAGGCAGTTTTTTCCAAAACATTCTGTAGACCCCCAGTGAAAAAATCAGTGTCTGTTTAACAGCTAAGCAGCATAATGCTGCAGTTTGCCATATGGGATTCCTGGACTTCAGCTGTATCTAATCTGCAGAGTTCTGTATTAAAGTATATAAAATCAGCTGGTGGTTTCATAAACTGTAGGAGCAGTGTGCTCTGAAAGACTTTCAATTACGGGAGTAAGGTATTAGTAAACCATGACAGTGGACTACTAGTGCTGCACTTATTTCATGAGGGGGAAAAATAGCAAATAGCTTTTTTTCTGAAAAATGGTGGATATACACTGAATTTCGAAACTTTTGCTGCTCAAAGTTTAAGGTTTTGAGTTGGTTTGTTTTTGTGAAGGAGCTTTCCTTGTTTTCCTGCTGTAGTATTTGAAGTTGTGTTAAATGGGACTGTTGTACACCTTCTGAATTAGTTGCTACAATTCTATTGTATTTTTGACCAAACAATAAAAACATTCAATACTGTTAGCAATGCTGGTTTAATATTTAAAGGATCCTGGGCAGCTTATAGCATTTTACTCATATTTAAATGTACATCTTTTCAGGACTTAGCTGTTCGATTGACTGATGACACTGATCCTTTTTTCCTTTATAACCTTGTCATATCAGAGGAAGATTTTCAAAGGTAAATGAAATTACAGTATTTTCTCCGTGAAACATTTCTAAATGGCAAAAAAGAACACAGGAATATTTTTAGCTTTGTGATCTATGTTAGTGTTCAGGTTTTGGCAGTTTTCAGTTGTGGGGTTTTGTCAGTGTTTTGTCAATATTCTCTGACCAGTTGGTGAAACAGGTTGGTTCAGGAGGGCGACCAGCTCAGGTTGCCCAGAGGAATGTTGGGATCCCGATGTTGAGTTCCCTGCAGTGCCACAGTTCATATTACTGCTGGTGTCTTCTGTTTATCCTAACTGCTTCTTACAGACTTGTGTGTGTGTGTGTGAGCTAGTTCAGGAAGTAATTACAATAAGAAAGTCTATTGGCATGGGCATGGTTTAACAGACCTGAGCCTGTATCTTAGGAGTTCCTTGCATAATTGTACTGTTGGCTCTCATTTACTTGCTCAGAATTTGAGCAAATCACCACATTTGGATTCCAGGAATGAACAGATAAACAGTCAGTTTCCTGCCTTCTTTGGGTGTTTATTTATTTTAGTTTTTGATTTGTTTTGTTGTTTTTTGTGTGGATTTGTTTGTTTGTTGGAGTTTTGGCAGGGTAGATGGAGTGGCTTTGGTGTTTTTTTAAAAAGGGAGGTGTGATCAGTGTGTGGATCAAAAGGCAAAAGCAAAGTAGTGTTTGCAAGAGAGATGCACAGAAGTGTTTTGTTGCAGGGAGGCACAGCTTTGTGTGTGCACTGTGGGATGTTTCTGTCTGAGTTTGCTGTGTCTGTGGAGAAGAGGGGCAGAGGAATGGGCGAGTAGGAGATGGAGGTAATGGCTGAGGCTCCCCTCCTTGTGCTGTGCTTGTTCTCTGTGCCTGCCTCATCACTGCTCCACGCTGTGCTGTGAGGGTGATGCCTATCAAAGGAACACATTTGTTACACCACAGCATCTTCTGGATTGTAATTAATGCAGCCCACTTGCGAGAACTCTTATGATCAGAAGTGTCCTCTGGGGATTATTACCTGAGATGTGCTCTAGGATGACCCTGCTCAAGCAGGGAGGTTGGACCAGCTGACCCACTGTGGTCCCTTCCAGCCTGACCACTTCTGTGATTTTGTGATATGTGGACACACTTCTAAATGAAACCAACATGCTAGTAAACTTTTATGACGTGATCAGAACTGGTTCTTTCTACTAGTGTAAACAAAATATTTTATAGGAAACAAATTACAGTTCTCTATATTGATAACATTTTTTTTCCTGTCTGTTTGTATAGTTTGAAATCCCAGCAAGGTCTCTTGGTAGACTTCTCTGCTTTCCCACAGAAATTTATAGATCTGCTTCAGCAATGCATTCAGGAGCAGAACAAAGAGATCCCAAGGTAGGTCACAAGTATGTGCCACATTACTCTGTGTGTACCTGTTGAGTTCTAAAAATGTTGAAAGTCACTCAGAAGAGTCAGTAGAAAAGGATAATCTGACCTGCCCTGACATGAGTATAAGTTGGTAGATGTAACTGGCAAAACCTGAGTCTTGGGAGGAGGATTCTTTCTTGAGCAAAAACTAGACAGCCTTTTACTGCACATATAAAAATACATTTTATTAGGAAATAGCTTAGGATCTACAGGTACTTTCAGAAAAAAGATATGCTAAACATTTTATTATCTTGGTTTTTCCCTAGGTTTTTGCTGCAGTTAGTTTCTTCAGCACCTGCTCTAGATCACACACCTGTCTCTTTAAATGTAGTGGAGACCAACCCTTTCAAACACCTTACTCATCTTTCTCTAAAATTCCTGCCAGGAACTGATGCAGAAATAAAGAAGTTTTTAGCCAACTGTTTGAAATGCCTTAAGGTAAAATGAAAATTTATTAACTGCAACTAAGCCTCAGTGCTGTATGTACTTAAACATTTTTTTCATTCTGAATAATTCAGAAGTTTTTTCCTGTCTGTTTGCTCAGGTTTATTTTTCCTTTTAGCCCAGATATGTCACTGCATGCAGCTGCTTGGCTGCATGCTGTAAAATCAGAATTGTTACTGTCACCCTGGCAGTGAACATGCTTTCTGTATATTCAGGCAGGCAGTGCCATTTGAAGTGGCAGGAACAGAGGTGTTTTACACACAGTGCACGTGGTGTGCAGCTGCTGAGTGCTCTGGCTGCTGCACTCCCCTGCTCACAGCCTGTGCTGATGGCCAGAGCAGTTGCAGGACTTACTGGAACCTCTCAGTCTGTTCTGCACTTGGCTGTAGGAAAGGACGGGCTGCTGGTGATTGTGAGGCTTGGTGGGCTTCAAAGGACTAACAGCTATAAATAGCCAGATAAAGTTGGAATGTTGATGCAGTTTGGTAGCATGCTAGGTTTGATTTCATGAGAAATTAAAGGTCTCATAGTTTGACTGTTGTCTGTTTCAGTTTCATAGCCTCTCCTACTGTGCTGTCACGTTTCTAGGCACCTAATAAGCCATTTTAATAACACAGATTTACAGTATTTCAGTTCATCTCTTGTTTAGGTAACTCCTTTTTAAACAAGTCTTGTAAATAAGATACTACTTCCTTGTAGGAGTTTGGTAAGAATTTAATTTGGGGTGTTTACCTTGTGGGCTAATGCCTTTCCCTTTGAATTTACTAATTATATCTTGTTCAGTATGACACCTACTTAACAAGGTGATCTTTTCCCAAATAGAGTGAGTATATGGGTGCTTAGGCAGGCTGTGCTGATCAAATGGGAGCTAAATGCTGTTTGTATTTTTGGAGCTAAGGATTTGACTTGATGTCAATTTGTACATAGGAGGATAAAATGATGTTGGAAGAAAAGCTTAAAAAAACCGAAGAGGATCTTACCAGGCAACTGAGCTACACTCAACAGGTAACTTAATTTTTTGAACTTTTTTTGATTAATGGAAAATGTCCCTTTTTGTAGGCTGGTTGGTTAGCCACTACCTAGCCAAGATAATTGACTTGAGACTGAGTGAAGAGAATAGTCTACTGTAGCTTTTCTAGCGAGTGAGTAAAGTCTGCAGCTGAAGAATTAAATAGAGTTCTTGCAGCACTCAAGCAGAATTTTATTTTGTGCAGAGGTCTATGTGCACACACAATTGAATACTAAATATATGGTCATGTGAAGATAAATGCTAAATATACTTCATATATTACATGAATCATTGGAAAGCCTTCTACTTGGAAAAAATGTGAAACTATGGTAAATAAATTGGAAGTCTTGGACTTTAATTACTCCTTTTTGATTTTTGCAGTCAGCATAGTAATCACTTCATTTTTGTATTTCAAGAGAATGATTTGGGTCAGATTCTGCATTTACCAAGGTGACTTTTTTGACCATAATGAAACAGAACAATTCCACTAAAACTGTTAAGAATTATTTTTGGAATGGAATATTTGTTTGCCTCATGTCTGCAGCTTCAGTTTGAGTTACTGGAATGTGTTTGCTGAATTGAATGCAGAATTACAAATCAAAAAGAGGAAAAGATGCTGCTGAAGAACTTAATTTCTTTTTTTTTTTTCCCCAGTAGAGTGGTCTGTGTTACAAGGGTAGGGAGCATCAGCAGGCTGTTTTTTCACTCTTAAATAGTCGTTGGAAAAAAATGCAATTGGAAATTAAGATTATTTTTTTCACAACATTAGAAGATTGCTCTTCAGCTTCTCAGTGCCTTACGTTTCCTGGTTACAAAATTAACATATTTCAGCATCTGGTGCTGAAATTTAGACTTTTTTAATAATTCCATTTCCTTTTAGTAACAGTAAAGAATCACTCAGTATTATTGGCTGAAATGCTTACACTTCTAAACTCTATGTGCTTTGTCAAACTTCAACAGACCTTGTCAGAGAAGAGCCGGGAACTTGACAAACTGAAAAATGAATGGACGTCCTACACTACAGCTCTGAGCAACAAACACACGCAGGAGCTGACAAGTGAAAAGGAAAGAGCTCTCCAGGTACAGTGGTTGGAAAGAATGAACAGGATTCTTGTGTGGGAAGAGTCAGATTCATCAAATAACTGCTTCATTTCTTTGCTTCTCACAGGCACAAACTCAGTACCAACAACAGCATGAACAACAGAAAAAGGAATTGGAAAATTTGCATCAGAAAAGTATTCAGCAGTTGCAGAACAGGCTCTCAGAACTTGAGGTCATCAATAAAGACCTAACAGAGAGGAGATACAAAGGAGACTCCACAGTCAGAGAACTAAAAGCAAAGCTTTCTGGATTAGAAGATGTACGGCATCCCAATACCCAAAATCACTTACTACTGTTAGAGCATTAACAGTGCCTGCCTGGGCATGTCGTAGGACCTACAGCATATTAAGTTCCTTTATTTCCTCTTCATTCCATATTGTGCTTACTATTTAAGTATGTCTGTTTAAATTACTGTCACGGGTTTTCTTGAAGAATGAAATTCAATTCCTTCCCAACATTTAGGAATGTCAAAGAGCAAAGCAGGAGGTGCTGTCGCTGCGCCGGGAGAACACAACTCTGGATGCTGAATGTCATGAAAAAGAGAAACTCATAAATCAGCTGCAGACACGAGTTGCTGTCTTGGAACAAGAGATCAAAGACAAAGATCAGCTTGTCACCAGAACAAAAGAAGTCTTAGATGCGACACAGGAGCAAAAGGTTTATTCATGATTTTTTTTAACCTTCCTAATTGTGCTTTCCACAGAGTAGCTGCTGACCGGTTTTTATGAATACAGCCAGTCAGCTTTCACATGTGGTCAAGATTCTAAATTATGGCATCAAAAGTAAACTGGGTTCAGATTTAATGTTGTGATACTGGAGTAATAGTTTATGGTATTTTTGTTAGGAAAAAAAAGGATTAATCCAGATCCTATGAAATTTGAAAAGTGCTGACTGGTTCCTTGTAAGGATAGTTCTCAAAGAATTGTGAACATTCTACTTGCAATCATAAACAATGTGTATCACAGCCTTAACTATATTTTGTAACATTCTGTTCAAGGTCATACTGGAAGAGAGTACAGAGGAAAAACAGAGGCATATTGAAAAACTAGAGACAACAATTAAGTCACTGTCAGCTGAACTCCTTAAGGTTTGTTTCAACATGGCACTTCCTTGTGCAGCATCTCCCTTATTCTGAGGTGTTTATTTTTGTAATATATGGTTTGGGTTTTTTTAATAGGCTAATGAAATTATCAAGAAGTTACAAGGAGATTTGAAAACTCTAATGAGTAAATTAAAATTGAAAAATACAGTAACAATTCAGCAAGAAAAACTATTGGCAGAAAAAGAAGAGAAACTTCAAAAAGAGCAGAGAGAATCGCAGGAGATGGGACAATCCCTTCGAATGAAAGAGCAGGAGGTATTGATGGCTTAACCTTGTGTGCTGGATGCTGTTGTATGGACTTTGTTGGGTTTTGTGGGGTTTAACTTAGTTACAGCAGTAAGGTCTTAAATCTCTCCATGCAATCAGATATTCTTTTTTGCTTATTTAACATGTTTATTTAAATGTGTCATCAACTTTAAGCTTTTTTAATGTTAACATCATTTGTAAAAGCCATCCATTTATATGGAAGGCAACCAGAGTTGTTATAAGAGAACAAAGCACTGTAATGGATGAATCAACACCCTTTAGAAGGCACGTTCATGTGTAAGTTGGTGAAGGGAATAAGAACAGGAATAGAGTGAACTCTTTTCTTCCATTCCATTAAACAGGACATTTCCCTGTTTAGAGTCCTTGCACTATTTAATCATAGCAAAAGGATTCTGGCTGTCACCTTGTCACAATCCTAGCTGAAAGTAGGGCTTCCTTTAAAAGAATTACCATGTTGCTTTTGTGACAAACTGAGTTCCAACTTCTTTAATTCTAGAGTAACTTCATTTTTTTTTTGTTACTGTGTGTAGTTAGTATAACGCTGGTAGTATAACTGCTGATGGTTTTAAATTATTATGGGAATTACAGGTTTGCAAGCTACAAGAACAACTAGAAAGTACAATACAAAAACTTGAAGAAAGTAAGCAGTTACTGAAAACCAATGAAAATGGTAGGTTTATACAGTTTGATTTCTCCCTCTGTAAAAATGACCCAGTGCTCTCACTACTAGCGAAATTGATAGAGGCAGTCTGCTTTTGGGGTTTTTGTGAAGAGCTGCCATTACTGTCATTTGTGGAAAACGAGCCTCTGGCTATTGTGAGCATGCAACAGCCAAGAGCTGCATGAAGGGAAGCCTTCCCTTGGGGCTGTGGGGTGGGGTGGGTGCTCAGAGGCCTGGAGCTGGGCAGGAAGCTTCAGCAAATGGCTTTGCGTGGGACTAGGGAGGACAAACACCCAGTGAGCTGCCACTTTTTGTGAGGAAGGGCTACTGGCCATTTCAAACAGCTTGTAAGAGGGGGCAAATGGACTTGAGCTTTTTCTTCCTCTCTGCAGTTATCACGTGGCTGAACAGACAGCTGAGTGAAGTTCAGATGGCAAAGAAGCTGGACACTCCTGCCAGTGGTGTCCTGCCAGCCCACGCTGGTGGGAGGGCTGCTGGTTCACCTGTCGGCATGGTAAGGTAGAGCTGTAAATAACAGGCTGGTGAGGTGGGCAGCAGTTCCTAAAATGGGAACTAAAAAGCAGCGCCTTAAAAGAGGGGAAAAAAAACCCAGTGTGCTTTCATCTTCTTCTGGCCTTGCAGTTTTGGGTGGGTGTGGTACAGCATTGTTTGTTTTATTTTTCAACAATATAAAAACCTGTTGTGTGCTTCCTGATATCCTGGGCCTTGTAGGTGAGAATCTTCTAAGCTCTTGCTTACATAAAATAGACAAAGCAACACAGAATTATCTTGGAAAAGATGAAGTGCAGAGTGAAGGCAAAAAAATAAGGCATTTTTGTGTTGAGATGTTAAGTTACTAATTCTCTTTGTCAAGGTTAAAACCCAAAGCATACTCTTTGAATACCCTAACTAGTGATTTTTAGAAACAGGAAAGTCAGGGGCTGAGGAACACTGCCTGCAATCACTGTTGAGTACTGTAACTTGCTGCTTCTCACCCAGTGTTGTACAGATCGCCGCTGTCACAGCGACAACAGGACGGGTGAGCTGCTGGTTCACAGTGGAAGGGCATGTTCATACAAAGAGGTCTCTGGATTTGTTGCTGGATACATTAATTGCTTTAATCAATGACAGTGTGTGTAGCTTATTACCAGCTAAGAGTGCTCACCTCATCTAAGTTTTTAAAGTTATGTTTTCCTTAAGCGTGTGAATCTTGGAAAAGGGATGTTTGCTTCCCATCAGGAAGTCTCACATAAGTGTTGGCTTTGTAATGACAGTTAGTTGTTAATTTTGGAATTTTTAATCTCTACAGTTACTTGAAATATTGTTTCTCATTTATGGATGTGTTTCTATTTCTTTTACAGCCTGAACGACCATCCTTTCACAGCTCAGGAATCAGTCATCCCATTTCTCCTCTCTATACCTTCCAGAACTTTCTGGAACCAACACACAGCAAAAATGCGAATTCCCAATGTCCAGTACCAAAGGCAAGCACTTTGACGTTTTTTATTTGATTAGGAATGTGACAGTATACCAAAGTACTATGTTTTGACTATTTCTTGAAGTGCATAAATATTTACTGCATTTACCCTTAGGCTCCCTGCCTTGAGCATTATGATTGTTATCCACAGCTAATGCTTGTCTTTAGGCTGCTTGTTCTTGCAGGCTTTGCTGCACAGCAGGGCCAGTGAGGTGTGCAGAAATTGGAATCCCTGGGAAATTGGCTCTGTGAATGCCCTTTGGGGAGGGGACTCTCAGATCTGGAGTAACTCTTAACCTGCAGCTCTTTGTCTCTGCAGGTTCAGTTGAACTCACAGCTTTCAAAACTGAGTCGATGTTCCGATGCTCACACAGTGCCTGCTGCCGGCCACACAGCAAACAAGGAGAAGTGAGTGTCAGCTACTGCAATTTAGTATTTTTATTATTTCATTTATAAAGCCCTTTGTCATCTTGGTGTGTTTGGAACTGACTTAACAGTTCTGGCATTAGCCTGGTTCAATGATCTGCCATTCTTCCTTACCATGCTAACCAATTCTGTGTTGCTTTGTTGAAACTGAAGGAAGAGCTGTGCTTGCAGGAGTGGGCCCCCAGGAACAACCGTTCAGTGTTGCTCCTGCTGACAGGTCTAAGCCTTTGGGTGCTGGGTCACTGAAAAAATTAGTTCTAGGCTGTTCTAACCTACTCAGGGATGGTTTAACTTCACATGGTAAAGGTCACAGAAATGCAGTAGTTGCACTTCTAGTGAGGTTTTCCTGAGCAAGTCTGGAGTTCTAATGCACTGATGACAAACTGCATTTGCTTTAAATTTTAATTTGCCTTTCTATTTCTAGTGGTGATCAGCTGGGGCTGGAATCCAAGTATTTGAAGAAAAAAGATGACAGCATTCCTTTACGAGGGCTTAGTCAAAACACGCTTAACTCAGGTAAGTAGGAAATAGAACAAGGTCTTATTTGAAATGCAGTTGAAGAGCAATGATTCAGTGCAGTGTCCTGTGCTGTTCTGCAGAGTACCTGAGACCCTACTTGCCAAGCAAAGCCCAGCCGTTCCCAAAAGCTGCTGGAACACCAGCCTCGGCCTATTTTCCTGGATCATAGACAGGGCTCTTACAGTAAGAGTCCTCTTTTAACCACTGGGGGGATTTGTGAATGTCCTGCAGTAGTGTGTTACGAAGTATCAGTGTGAACTGACATAATTTTATGAGCCAGTTTTCTTTGAGGAGGGGATTTTGACTGACTTGGATGATGTTTCAGGGTGCTTGAGCCTAAGAAGAAGATAAAGCCTTAAGGAGCCTTAGTGGGAACAACACTGACAGCACCAGAGCTGTGCAGAATTTTAAGTCTATTGTTACCCTGTAAAATAAACACATCAAAGTGCTCTTTTTTATAACAGGTGAAATGTACATTCCCTGAGTGAGAACAATTACCTGAGTTTCTATTTCTTGACTCCTTTTAGAGAAAGGATGAGGTGATGGGGGAAAGCACAGGAGAACTGCACTGTGCTGTCCATTTTAGTGATGGTCAAGCTCATACAGGGGCATGACTGCCTCACTAACCCTCCCTCACAGTTTAGTTTTAAAAACATGCTTATTTGAATTGCACATAGACTTACAAATAATCTCATACTAAAAATGGTAAATTATTTCACTGAAAGTATAAAATAAAAATTAAAATTCTTGGTCTTGGTTCCCCTAACTTTTCTGTTAATCTCTCAGTATTACGGTCCACAGGCCACCATGCATAAACATTAAAAGGTGAAGCAGCTGAATAGTTAACTGTTATCAACACCTAAAAGTTACTTTATTTTTATAAATCATACTTTACAGCTGTAAGACTATACAGAAATTTTAGATACTCTGACATCTATGCAGCTTGTTCTACTGTCTGGGTTCAAATGCTAGGATCATGCCACAACCCCTTGTGTGCCATCTTTACTTGGCGTCCCCTGCAGAACAAGCATGCATGGACTTGTGCCAGGCAAAGTACAAGGACTGTTCCTTACTTTTGGTAAAGATGTTTCATTCCTTTTACCTTAGTTACTGAGGTGCACCCAGAGGATTGTACATTTCAGTGGTTTGTTCTGCTGTGTGAAATGTGTACATTTGTGTACAAATTAGCACCATGTTCATGTATAGTGTCTGGTTTTGTCATGTGTACATTTTAATGGACATATTAAATGGTTTTTATCAAAAGCTCTGATTAGTTAATATTTCAGGAGTACTAACTGACATCTCCACCGCATGGAAATTCCCAGCTGAGGTAAGCACCAGAACACTCTATTTTCTTTACCTTTTCCTGAAGTTTTCTGTGCACATGAGTGTGGCAGCATCTCCCAGGCTACTTAAATAAAAACAAACCACCTGTGCTGTGGGCCTGGCTGGCTGTGTGCAACTGCCTCATTCCTTGGAGCCCGGATCCGTGGCCGTCCTGTTCCACTGGATCCCCAGGATGCAAGGAGCAGCTGCAGGCAGCCAGTGCTGCTGGACAGTGGGGACCCTCCCACTGTGCTCAGGGCTGCTTTAGCTAATACACACCTAATAACACAGTTAGCTAATAACACAGCTCCATGCTGGATCACTGCTCCAGATCTTTTTCCACCTGCTGAAGTGTAACACACGTCCAACTACTGAACCTCACTAAAGGTTTGAAGAGACATTCACAATTATTTAAAAATTCATTAAAATATTCAACTTTATTAACAGTATATTTACATTTTTTCCTGCTCTTGTTCAACCATGGTGAATGTTCAAAGGTAAAAAAGCATTAAGCAATAACCACAAGATGAAAACATTTTAAACCTATACAATACTTTATACACAAATTTATACAAAGGAACACTTAAATAATACAACTGGACACAAAAATATACACTTTTAGAGAAATTCACATCAGTAATTGTATAAAGCTCTCTTCTGTACTAAGGGTCCTGAAAATTTAGGACTAAAACTTTAGCTCTGTAATGCAAAAGGGTTCTTGTGACAGTCCTCAAAGGCCACTATATAGCACATGGACAGATTCAAGGCTATCAGCTTATAGAGTTCAGTCTGTGTATTCAAGTTTTGAGGTCCTTTATGATTACGCAAACATCAGAAATAGAGTGGTTTAATAAACGGTACAGAGGAAAGCAGAGGTTTAGAGCCAGTATTAAAATCTGTAGGCCCAAAACACCCACTTTGTATTTCAACAAGTGTTTGATACGACCGTTTCTTCAAAAATAGAAAGAGTAAATGCACTTACATAAAAATAACTTTTACTGTTCAGCAAGCGTGCTCATGTGATTTTTATATTAGTACAAACTTAAAAAAAACCTGCCATGTGACTTTTAAAAGAAATGATACCAATTCACCTCCCTACTTAAGTACATTTACATTAAGGCTTTGAATCATCTGACCCAAGATTTTACAACATTAAAACGAATGGGTCCACATGGATGCCAGTCTGTCTCATTGAGACGTAGCGTGACTAGAATTAAAGCTCACCACCGTAAGGAAACAGAAGGACACATGCTCATGCCTTGACTCTATTGTTTGTCTCTGAACTAGAATGTAAAGTTTAGCAGTAACAGTATTTCATGGCAAGAGACAAGTATGTAACAGTTTGTTTATAAAAGCAAGTAAGTTTTTAGTTCAATGGCAACATCTTTGGAGAAAGTTCCTGTTTCAATTCCTACAGATTTCATGCAGAAAGATAATTCTTAAGGTTACCTTAAGAAATTACATTTTGATGGAGTTCGAATGTGTATCCCAAACTGCTGATGACAGAAGAGTCCAAACGGTCTTCCTGGATTTTTGTCATACATTTGTATCTTGCAGTAATGGTTCTTTAGCTTCACCAGGAGCCTGTGGGCTGTGCGGATGGCCGTGGCTGCCACAGTGTTTCTTCCAGTTGCTGGATCTTAGGTTTAGGTTGGTGTGTTCAGGAATAAACAAGGCAACAAGTAGTGCCAACAGCACAGAGCATGCTCCAAATAAGAATGGGGGTCCAGGAATTATGGAATTCTGAAAACAACAGCGAAGTGTTAACGAGCCTTTCAACACACATTAATAGCCTATAATTGCTAATTACCCGCTTGGAAGAGTTGTTGCCTGACACACTAGTGAATACAGTGTGGGCTTTGAGAAGGAATGTGAATATACATTACATCCTAAGATTTAGGACAAAGGAGCACATGATTCTTGTTAATGTTTGCCAACTTCCTTTTCTAGTGCAAGTTCTTCCTGCTGAGTTTACCCAAAAACTTAATTTAAGAAAAAAAAAAAATGCTTGGTAAAAAGATAACAAAGCAAAAACATTCACTATTGCCATGTGCCCATCCTTCCCTCAAGGTATTCTCCTCACAAGGGTCACAGTTGTCTATGACTGTCAGCTGTAGCTATTTGAAAACTAAACTAAACTAGTGCATGTAATTAAACAAATCAGTTAAACAACCCTCCCCTAAAGGGACTTAAAAACCTCTTTCTCTATCCTCCATTTACTGTCAGTGTAACAAAATGTACCGCAGCATCAAACTGGAGAACTGATGAGCACAAGAGCCATTCCTAACTTCTTTTGGAAGCAGCAAGTACAAAAGAAACATACCTGTTGTAAATGGTACTGTGCAACCACACTACCTCCTGACGGTGATTCGGGCATGGGCAGTTCATTCAATTCAACGTGAAATATATAGAATATAAAACCATAAAGTGCTGGTCCCAAACCATTACACAGTCCTCGAATTCCTGTAATCATCCCTTGAACAACACCTGGGAAAAGTAACATACGTGTTCTTATCTGTAGTTATACAGACATAATTAACTATTTCTAATGACTTTATTGACTTCAAACTGATGGAAGCAGGAAAGCTCTAAATGGTGTTGCACTATGGGTAGCAGTAAACAAGGGGCACAAAGAGCCTGTCATTGTCATTGTATTAAGAATGTTTTTTCCATCTGCCTCTAGCAGAGGGCAGTGCCTGCCATGCTGAGCTAGTTCAAAGGCCAGGATATGGACACTATCCTTGCTGTCACTGTCTCACACAGGAGACAGCACTGCATGCAACAGTGAAGAACAGTGCATTGAGTTTGCTGAATGTTCTGCTACTGTAGTGCCTGGCTGAGTTTTCTGTCTGTACAGAAAGAAGTAGGTGGTACGCACAAAGTGCAATTTCCAAGCAACCTGCATTTAACATGGTGCCCTAAGCTCAGGTATCTGGGCTGCCCTGCCAAGACAGCCTGGCTGACAAGCACTAAGCCCAGACCTCAACATGTCTGTCTGGACAGTGCTCCTCAATTAGAATTCCAAGAACCAGGAGCAAACCTACCCTGCTGGTCGGCATCAGCAGTTCGTGAGACCAGGGCGCTGACAGCTGGGAAGGTGATGCTGGACATGGCGGCCACAGCGCCAGCTGCCCACATCATCCTGCAAAAGACACACTGCAGTGACTGCTCTGGGGCTGCAGCTCTGCCCTGGGAGTGCAGGGACGCTGCATTGGGTATCCTGCACTCGCACCCTTCTCCGAAGGGATAAAATGCAGACCAACCCCGCCTCAGCCACACCAAAGTGAAGTGTGCGTACCATGGCTCTGATCCAAAGCCGTACCAGGCCAGCTGCAGTATTTGGAACCCCAGGCCCAGCAGGATGGTGTTCTTATTTCCAATGGACCTCATCAGTAAACTCAACACTACTGTCTAACAGAGAGGGCAAAAATAAAATGTCAGAAAAATAACATTTTGTTCTGAATGTTAAGCACAGGTAAGGTGATGAGTTAATGAATTAAAAAAACAACAAAAAACCTGAAAACATTTTACTCTCAATGTAAAATACATGCAGAACTATTATTTTAAAGTAGCGTTCTTCAAAAACAGTATTTGCCTCTACCAAAAAAAAAAGCAGTCATTTAGTAAGTAATATAATCAAACCATCACCCCACCTTCTTTGATGCACAAAGGATTTAGTTTCCCCTTAATGAACCACACTTTGTTGTCACATGTTTTCATCTAAGTTAGAGTTTTAAACCAATTTTTAGAGATTTAGAAAAAAACACAGAAAAGCTGAGTTACATTTGGGGAACCACTGTGTTCTCCATTCTCCACAGTGCTTCCTTCCTTTCAACTTCCCAAGTCAATGACCCACAGAGCAGTAACTCACCTGTGCAATAATGGAAAGAATCCCAAGGACTGCTATAAATGCTGCAACACTTTCAGGTGAAAATCCCATTATCTATATTTAAAAAAAAAAAGGCAATTTGATTATTAACCGTAAATCATGTGTCATGATGTCACAAACCCCACTGAGGGAACACACAATGCAGAAGACGATCAGCTCCTCATCTTTTTTCCATTACATCAAACAAGTAAATGAAAATAAAGGGGCATAAATAAAAACCAAATTGTTCCCTCAGAAAATAACACCAGTTTAATATATTGAACCTCGTAGTCCAAGAATAACACAAATAATTACAAAATACAAGGAACTGTTTTATAACTCATTTATCACTCCCCTCTCTTTTTGCCTGTCTAAAAGAGACAAACAGAACAAGGGGACTTAAATCAATTGCTGGGAGCTTCTAAATTACATGAGTTATCTGTATTTTCCATATTAGTTCAGTAATACTGAAAGCTTCCTTAAATCCTGAAAATCTGCTTCTGTTCAAATTCATACCAAAATGTTACACTACCTGTCTGAGGTATAGGAAGAAGCTGGAATATTGGCCTGCCTCTGGGAGGTAGGAAAGAAAGACTGTTATGCAGATTAGCAGCACAATGGAGTCCTGGCCGACTTTCTTCAGGGACTACGGCAAGAAAAAAGAATTACAAAACATTCCACCTTCATTTCTAAAAAGCATCCCTAGCTGGGCTCTGAAAAGCCTGACAATGAAGTTGTTACGTGGCACCACCAAAGCATTCTTTGTATGTTCAGCAAGATTGTTGGCAAAAGTATCACCAGTGAAGCAAGGTCAAGCTTGAAGAAATTGAAGGCTTTGTTTTTCAAGGCTGAACTATTGCAAATTCAGTTTCTTCCCTGTATCCAAAGCTTAGTATCTGCAAATCACAAAATACTCCTTAGTTAAGTAGCTTACTGCAAAGGGGTCAGCCTGTTCCCACGAAATGGGTGCTCCCCAGGACGCTGGCCTCATCTTCTCTGGCAGCGATTCCGGGACAGCAACAAGGATAAAACAAATGTCCAACAAGGCTATTGCTGTAGCCAGCACCACCACCAGGCTGTCGCCGTACGCTCGGCCAAGGTAGGCACCGATAGCTGGGCTGGTGACTAAACTCGCTGCAAAAGTTGCTGAAACCTGAAATAAATAACAGCTGGTAAGATTTTCAGTGAGAAAAGTCAGCAGTGTTATTACCCACATTTCCTCCTTTTCAGAAGCCTAATGACATTATAATCACAGAGTGATTAAAAGTAACCTTTTTCTTACGCCTACGTGGTAGTAGATGTGTATTTTAGACAATCACAGTTTTTCAAGAAAATTTTTCTTTTGATAATTGGACAGCAATGTGAGGCTCATAGCACTCTTGCAGCACATACTGACATAATTAGGTTTAATTAACTTTAGTTTCTTCTGATACCTCTGGGAAGCAATGAGCTGCATTTAATCTTCATACTAGCAAAACAGACAAAGTCTGTTAGAAATACTGCACACGTATAAAGGGTATATTGAATGCAATATGCTGGTTAATCCAACTCAGTAGTTGTCAGGTAATCAGCTGGCCTTGTGAAAGATATTAACCTTAAAACTGAAAGAACTTTCTAGACATATCTCAATCCCTGATGGGTACAGGCACAAAGAAACTGTTTAGTTCTATATCCATTGCTTTCAGCTCTTCCTGCTGAATGGTAATGGATTCTGAAACACAACAAATAATTCTGCTAATCCATAATAACATGAGGCTGTCAAGGCTCCTGGCAGGTTATCAGGAGATAACAGAGAAACAGAGGTGAGTTGTAAGAACTTCAAACAGACAAGTAACTCAGCCATGTTTGTTCTGAACTGCAGCTCAGCAGTGACTGGAGACACAGGCAGAGGCACTCAAGTATCACACAATGGCAGTTCCAGAACAAAAGGTGAAATTTCTGAAAAGATGACAGAATACTACCAGTGTGGGCAACAATGCAGGAATAACTAAAGCTCCTCAAATGACATCATTAAGACTTAACAGCCGTTAAAACAGACAGGCATGACAGCTTTTAACATGGTCATGTTTGGTTCATTTAGAAGCAGACTATTCAAGAGATAGAAGACTGGATGACAGGAACAATTAAACAGAAAAACCTGACTCCAAATTAAAATCAACTTGCCACAGAAGAAACCAAAATGCAGCTTTGAAAAGCATTACAAACTGAAGGGCTTAGTACTGAATGCCACATGAAGAGAGCCCAAACAATACATACCAAACCATAGGCCATGCTCCTCTCATGTTCTTGGGTTATGTCTGCTACATATGCAAAAACTACGGAAAATGTCACTGCAAAAACTCCAGACACGGAGATTACAGCAAAGTACCACCTAAGAACATGATAAAAAAAAATCAGAACAGCCAAATAGAAACAAGTCTATTAAATCCAAGTGCAGTTAAACAGTAAATCACCTTGTCTAACTTATCCTGACAATTTATTGAGATAATCTTGGATAACGCCAATGTGTCTTGATAGAATTGTGTAATTCCTATGTGCACCAAGCACAAGCAGCATGATTTTGTAACATCTACAAAAAGCTGCTGTGATTGAGTACTACTCAGAAATGAGGTGCTCAGCTAATAAACTTAACTGGTCTATGACCCAAAGCAAATTAGGAACCTCAGTATTTTGAGAACGTGGTCATTGAAAGGCCTCCACATTAGCCATATCTTTATGTGATAGACACTAGCACCTGGCATTTGAAACCTTAATGTACCTTAGAAAACAAGCTCCTTCTGAAGAGGGATGAGCAGCCTGTGTGACCAGAGAGGGAACGGGAAAGGCTGAGCAGCTGGCACTGGCCTGTGTCAGTGCAGGCTGTGCCACTGCTGCTCCACCCTCAAGAACAGCACGGGTCAGGAGCTGGCCCAGGGCTCTGGCTCCTGCCCTGCCTGGGCAATGTTCCAGCCAGTTAACCGGTCAGTAAGGAGCACACACAGCACGAAAGCCAGTCGATTTTAGAATTTGAGAAACAAAAGTGTAAAAGTGCTGCAACACTCCAGGTTACAAATGGTTACCTCATGCACCTGCATTAGGTAAGGTTTTGATTTCAATGTTGTTAGCTGGTATCTGAGTGAGAACTGTGGCCACAATCCACACCTGCCCAGTTCACTGGACAGCATTCTCCAGCTTTGGCAGACATGCTGGACGTAGGGCTTACAGCACACAGATCAAAATCAGCAGCTACTGAAATTCTGAGGAAGGCCTTTGGCCTCATGGCAGCTGCTTCAGGTTGACTGTCCCCCAGCTTTGCGCAGAAATAATACAAAAGCCTCAACCTTCCATGAAGCACAAACAGCATTTTAACAACACTACACACATAAGCATTAGATAGCAACCTTGAAAAACAACGGCCAATTTGGCATGAAACAATTTACTAACCATGGGCTGATCTTCATTAGTGGTATTGGTGCACAGGTGAAAAATACTGTTAGCAGCAAGAAGGACTTTCGTCCCCACACATCAGACAGGGCACCTATGAGTGGGGCGCTGAGGAACGACAATAAGCCCTAAGTAAAACAAAACATTGGAAGTTAGAACTAAAAGGCCAGACTCGTGTGACAGCTGACCACAGAACAGTCTGGGAGCAGCCCAGGCTCTGGTTTCATTCAAGCCAACAGCTACAGTGCAATGCACCAAAGGCAATGTGGCCAAGCATCACTGGTCTTCTATCCCATGTCTGGTTAGATAAAACTTGAGATCTGTTATCTCAGGGCTACACAAAACTCAAATACAGATTATCCAGTCATACAAGCAGTTGCATGAACTGTGTTTTATAGTCTACTGGAGCAACAAACTCCAAGTGAAAAATTATCCACTTTTAGCACCATATGCATCATCTGGGATTAAGCAACTACCTTTTTATTTGCTGAACCCAATCAGTAGATACAGACCAAGCAATACCTTACTAAATGTAAAAAGATGCACATTTGCACTTTCAGCAGTAATTTATTCCCATTTTATTCATACTGTGAAAGCCATATTGAAAAACCTCTTGGCTATTTCTCTCAGTTGGCAGTTATTTCTATATTCCTCCCACCATTCACTTTAAACTGTACTTGTGATTAACCTCTGTCAACGTACCTTTACTCCTTGAATTAGACCATTCATTAGAAATGTATGTTTTGGGAAGGTTTCGTGCAAAACCTGGAGAGGAAATATGAATACAGTAATTTACACAATATGAACTACAAATATTTTTCATGATACATCCAACTTTATGATGCACAGCAGTTTTTTTTATTTTCATAGAATACAGAGGAAAAAATAGAAGAAAAAAGGGCAAACCACAAATAATGTGACTAATCTTTAATTTGCATGGAAGGCATTTTGAGATTTCAGTGCCTGAAATATAAACAAAACACCAAGAACCTAGAAAATTATCTCTGACCAGATTCTCCAAATGTTACTGTGACATCTGTTGGGGACTGAGGAGAGAGAGAGGAGAGATGTCACCATCCTGAAGTGGCTCTCAGTTTGGTGAGCAGAACTCAGAAACGCAGCTGTCTCAGTCTGATTTGTGTTTAGATGAGAGAGATTCCCTTCAGTGACAATGTGCAGTTCATACCCAAGAGACTGTTAATGGGTAACATCAGCTTTCAGAGCTGCACCAAGATTGCTTTTAAAGTGGAGTTGGCTTGGGAGATTTTTAAGCCTTCATTCTTTTAATTTGTCATCATGTATCACTCACAAATCCAAATTAAAAGCAACAAACTACATAAGGAAGTACCTTGGTACAAACACATTGCTATGACTGTTTCACTAATCACAGGGATGCTTTGACTGGTGTAACAGGGTCTGTGCTCTAAAGCTTCTGCTTAAAACAGCCAGGTCAGCAAAGACCTCCCTACCTACACACAGCCTTGCATAATGTTACCACATATCAAGTTGTATTTTTTTCCTTACTTACATTTGTAATATGACAATGCTTTATGGCATCTTGAAAGGAAAGATAATTTCATTACCACCTTACTGGTTTCAATCAGAAACTATTTACATGTAAACTTGAGTGTTAGCAGACTTGCATGTAAACAGCTGTGCTACAC
Organism: Nicator chloris; assembly: GCA_013400495.1. Classification (NCBI taxonomy): domain Eukaryota; kingdom Metazoa; phylum Chordata; class Aves; order Passeriformes; family Pycnonotidae; genus Nicator; species Nicator chloris. The sequence goes on along the minus strand of WAAE01018170.1, from coordinate 37,612 downwards.
CATCACACTGCTATAATGAAATAAATGAAATTTCTGATACCATCTAAAAATTTAGAACTTTTCACTTGCACAACAGTGCAGCTCAGTGATATGTAATTTTCATTTCATGTAATTCAGATGCTCAGCAGTAATTGTCGAACCTCCCATACAGCAAGAAAAAGCTCCTGAGGATCACCTACCACTAGAGTGGGAGCTGTCAGGAGTCCCCAAGCAAAAAACTCCAAGAAGATCACAATAACAGCGTGGTAGACACTGGGTGAACCTATTCCTTGAGGCTGAAACAGGAGAAAAGACAGGTGATTAAAACATCTGATCATCTATCAGAGTAATGAGAAATGCATCTGAACACTATCAAAAGAATGATTAATAATGAAACAGGACTCAAAACCTGGGAATAGTTACCCAACTAACTGGTATGGACTGAAACTCCTTTTTTTAACCCTTTGATGCTGATGTCCTGAAGTGTCCTACTCTTACTCTGCAGAATCCTTCACTGTCATCTCAAAAACTAAACCACTTACACTGCCAATCTGGGAAACAAGGATGCTACAGGGAAAACAGACTCTTCTTCAGACAACTAGTCTGTGTTCCTTGAGAAAAGTGCTGAAGTCTACACAAAGCCGCATGGAACCAAGTTTCCATGGTTTCAAAACACAGCAGTGCTCACACTCAGCTATCCCCAAGTCTCATTACCTTGTCTATGAAACAGCTCTTCTGTTATTAAAAGGCACCAGTGCTCCATAGAAAACATAGCTCCAAATCAGGAAAGAAACTAAAATAATGAACACCAGAAGCAAATCTCAGGAACAGCACTAATCGCTTCCCAAATACTGAATACAGGCCTATCAGTTACAGTGTGCTTCAAATGCAGGAAGAGATGCAGATAAAAGATTTGACAAAAGGAACTTGAACTTCTTCAGTGATTTGGTAGCTTTTGAAGAGAATAAAAAGAGCATGGGTGGGAAAACCTGCTCGTCTCGTAGACTCTAAATGCTGTCAAACAACATGCCACAGTTAAACACTTGCAAATTAAGGATAGGGTTCACTAATTATTCTCATATGAAAGCAGTATGAATAACTCCTCAGAAATCTTATATGCACTCTTTCAGCTTAGAAGTGCTATCTTAACATCTATTTTGCCAGTTTTGTGCAAAGGTGATTTACTAACAGTGGCCTTGATGTGGACAGACCTCACATTTACACTGAGCACACACAAAGGCTAAGGACCTCAGCTGCTTCCCGAGAAGTCTCACTGCAATTTTATCAGTGTGAGTAAATAGCTGATGGAAGAGTAAATACAAGAGCCAGACTCTTCTAAGGGGTGTCAGCGACAGGATTGGAGACACATACTGAAATACAAGAAATTACACTTGAACCTTAAAAAGGCAACTCTTCCTGAAAAAGGCTGCTCAGTGAAGTGTGGAGCTGCCATCCTCCAAACCCCACTAGACACAGCCCTGAGCAAACTGCTCCAGCTGACCCTGTCTGGGGTAAGAGACTGGAGTAGTTGGATTAGTGATGTTGGAGGTGCCTTCCAGCCTCAAATATTACACAATTTTAAGTTGTATTTAGGTAACACTGGAGGTCTTTCTTTTAGTAGGAGATTTATGCAAGCCATACCTAACTTTTCTTTCCAGATTCCAGTATTTTCAACATAGAAAAAAGCTTACTGAACAAATGTAGGAAATAAATGCAGAAAACCTCACTGCCTACTCACTCCTACTGCTAAAAAATATCATAATTTTCAAAAGTAACCACATCAGTCTGTAAAAGGTGAATTACAAAAGTACCTGAGCACTGTGCTATTTTTCTTTTCCAAGCCCTCTTCAGAAAATACAGACATGCCATACCGACATTTCTGCTATTTTTTCTGCCTACTCTCCCAAGGATGTAAATTTACAGTCTTTGTAGGTACAGAGTGGCTATAATTATCCTCTCTTCCCACAATTCCTTTCCCTTTCCACCCACAATCCTTATTTTAGCGTTAAGTTACAAATTTATCCAGCTCTGCACAAACTGCAAGTATCAATGCTAGCAGTCTCATAAAATCAAGTTCATTCTGATGGCCCCCAGACTTTTGTCACATTACTGGCTTGTGACCCCCTCAAGGCCTGACAGACAGTGAGGGAGGTGTCACAAACCATCCCACCCCTTCCAGCATGGGGGTCAAGAGCACCTCCATTCACAGCAAACAAGTGAGCTCAAAGGCCACCTGTGCCCGTGCTGCCCTCGTCCAGCTCTGGGCAGCTCCGAGACCACCTGCACAAAGCAAAACAGCAGAACAAAAGCAGCAGCTGTTCTGTACAGGGGAAATGCTGCTGACTTTAGAGGCCTCAGGTGGGTCACTGCTGCCCTCTGCCATGTCACCCAGCTGTAAACAACACCAACAGAGCTTTCCAACACGCTGACAAAAACCAGAAGTGACATTTAGATCACTACGATGCAACTTCCCTGCTTTCTTGTCGCTAGTGCTCACTTACCACAGGTACTGTTATTTGTTCTTATCTATAAAAAAAAAGAAGTAATATAGTCACATTTAGATCATCACCTCTATAGCCATTTTTAAAGGTGGTGGCAACTATCAATTAGCAAGGATGCTCCTGAGGTGAAAGAGCAAGGGAAGGATAAGCAGTTACGCTGCAGTCTATTAAGACACATCACGAGCATTCAGTGCACAAGGTTTCAGCACCAGCCTGAGGCACTCTCCGAGCCCACAGGTGCAGCGCAGGTGCTGGGTGTCCAGCCCTGCCGTACCCTACAAACCTGCCCCCGGTGCTTTCCCAACGGCCTAGCACAGTGTAATGCAACGGCCTCAGTGACACTGAATCAGAAGGCCCTAGACCCGGACAGAAAACATACAGAGCCCTTGTGTGAACAAGCTGGAACTGAGATGTTCCAATCAGAGTAACAGCAACCCTCTGTTACCAGCAGCCAGAGCGGAGCATATTTGTGCCTGGCTAAACCCATGGCATAAATAGGGCTCCAAAAATGCCTTTTCCTCTGGCTGTAGAGAAGATGCCTTTAAAATCAAATACTTTGTACTGTCAGTCATGCCAGTGATAAAAAGTGTACATGCCAGGTAAGCCTATGAACACACACGTAACAACAACAGAATAACTATCAAAGCAACAAAGGCATTGTGTGTAAAACCACAGCTGCTGCTCCTCTGGAACGAAAAAAGCAGCAAATGAAATCCTAATCTCTAATTCATCTCATGACTACTTCAAAAATGCATCATTGTACATAAGATGAATACATAAAGGAAGGAAAAATTAAAACTTGTTGGGGAAGTGTTAAAACAGATGCTGTGGCTGCCCCACTCCTGGAAGTGTTCTGTGGCAAGCTAGATGGGATTTTGAGCAACCTGGTCTATGGGAGGTGTCCCTGCCCATGGCAGGGGGGTTGGAAATAGATGATCTTTAAAGTCTCTTTCAACGTAAACCATTTGAGATTCTATGAAACCACACCACTGGTGTTACTGCCTCTCCTTTGGTGAAATCTGACAACACACACTTGAGTACAACACACCATTACGCATTCTTTCTGTGATATAGCTACTAAAGCTGCAAATAGAAAAACACAAAAATAGAAAAACACCATGCACCAACCCAAGCTCCTGCACCACCCACTGCCTTGTCAAGGAGACCCAGCAGAAACTGCAGTGGGAGGAGAGGCTTTGCGAAACAATGGGTGGGTTTTCCTTTTTGCTTGTTTTTTATTTTTTTTTTGTTTCCCATCAGAAACTCTTTCTGCCTGTGCCACTACCTCACTAACCATCTGTACATTCATTCTGGCTCACACAATTTTCACTGATGTCAAACAGTCCCAAAATAAACCAATCAGCCTGGAAAGCAAACACAAAAATGCTTGATTAATTACTGGTTTGACAGTGGGAGATACTGAAGACATGGGGGCCATTTTCAGGTACCTGTTTCCCACAACATCTCACACCATGCTGCGTAACGAATGGAACAGCTGAGGACACTGAGCACTGAAGGCCAACTTAACATTTTAGCAAATATTAAAAAAATTCCATGCATGAAATTTCTGCTGTTGCTGTAAAGAACACTCTTATATCAGATTTCATAACTTAAAAATATGTATTTAAAACAAATTCCCTGACATTTATTTGAACTCAGAAAGTATTACAAGTGGAAATTTTTGTTGCCTAACAACAATCTACATACCTTCATCTAATGTTTATGGCTCATTTTTCCTTGTTTTCCAAAAATTAAATTAATACAGAACTCACGGGAGTTTGCATTCAGCTTTTCAAACTGGTGGCAGGCACCGAATGATGTACTACAAGTATCAGGGAATGCAGTTATCTGTAACATACTTTGTCCTGTCTTGGCGAAAGGAAGTCGAAGTTGAGAGTTTAGGGATGCTTGGAAACACACTGTATCTTAATCAGTTATACTCCAGAGAGAAATAATGAAGCACCATGTCCCCTAAGTAACAACATTTACTCTGCTCATACTACTCAATCTAAAGTACTTGCATTTAACATTTATACAAGGTAATCGCATACATTTCTACCTTTACAAACAGCAGGAACACATCCCAGAAAACACCAAAAACCATTACCAAACTTCGTTTTGCTTCCTAACACTTCAGTAATCCAGCCAGTTGGCCACTTTAATGAACAAGTATAGTGACTCTGACACCTGTCACTTCTCCATTATTGTTCCAAAAAGACAAACTGAAGGGCCATCAGCAATTTAGTCTGTTAAGATGTCTCTTTATTCGAAATAGCGGCACTATATTTAGAACAGGGCACATCGAAGCTACACAGTGTTACACAGTGGAAAAAATCCACGGGCAATGGTACATTGGAAGTAATGGCACACATCAATATAAAAAAAAAAACAACCAAAAAACCCACCCAAACCAACTCCAAGCTCCAGTAGCCAAAAAACTTAACAACTTGCTTTCGTTTTCAAACTTCTGTATTTACGAGGAAGCAAAACAGGGGGAAGAACCGCAAAATCTTTCTTCCAGGCACCTTTGCAGAACTGCTCAGGCGCTGGCCGTTCCGTCTGACCATGGGCACCGCGGGGACAACGGTCCCTGCCCCCGCCGGCAGCCCCGCACCCGAGCCGCGCTCCGCGGCCCTACCCGCACGGCGCCGGCCCCGCGCTGCCCCCACAGCGGCCGCTCACGGGAGCGACGCTCGGCGAGGGCTGGCTCGGACACGCTCCGATCGCCTCGGGCGGCCGTAACGGCCCACCGTGCCCCAGGCCCAGCGCCTGAGGCCGCACTCGCTCCCTCATCCCAAAACCCGGCCCACGCGAGGAACAAACTGCGTTTACGGGGGAGCAAAGCAGCCTGACTCGCTCATAGATGTTCCTCCGGCAGCCGCCCCGCGGACCCCGGCCTGGGCTGCCAAGCGCAGCCATCGGGGCTGCGGCGGCCGTGAGGGCACCGCGAGCGACAGAGGCGCGGCTGCCGGAGGCCCACGGGCCTACCGACCCCCGCCGGGCCGGACCCTACCCGTCCGGGGCCGGCCCTCGCACTGCCACGGAGCCCGGGGCCCCCGCAGCCGCCAGCCTTCCCCCCGGGCCGCCCTGCGCCCCCGGCCTCACCGTCCCGCCGTCCTTAATGATGATCTTCTTGGCCAGCATGATGCTGCGGTTCACGGCGCGCTTCTTCTTCTTTCCCGCCTGGGTCATTTTACCATCGCACCCCAGGGGCGGCACCAGCGGCCCCTCCCGGCTCCCTTCGGGCCTCGGCTCCCCCCGTCCCTCCGGCGCAGCCACCGCCACCCCTCACGCGCCCGCCGCCATCTTGCGCAGCTCCACCGCGCGCGCAGCCAGCGCTGCGCATCACGCGATCGCGCCATTGGCCGCGCGCCGCTCACGTGTGCGGGGCGCCCGGCCCGCCCGCGCCGGGAAGTGCGGGGCTGCGCCGGGAAAGCCGCGCCTATAGGAGCGTGGGCAGCAGGCGCCGCTGCTGCGGCCGACCCCCACAGCCTCCGCCGCTCGGCACTCCCAGCCTGACAACGCCACGGGATAAAGCACCGAACGCGGCTCCGCAGGAGCCTCAGGTTCTCATCCGGCCCCCCAAGCATCAGCCGTCCCTCCCACCCCAATCGAAACACCCGGCCCGGCTTCCTCCCTCCCGGAGCTGCTGAGGCGCCCGGGAAAAGGCAGCAAAGGAAGGTAGTTCGTACGGGATATACCTGACAGTCCTAGAGGCAGAGTACACCAGCACTGATATAATCCACCGTAAAGATCCAGCTTGGAGACAGATATTCTTCTTTCTTACTGTCAAGTTTTAAACTTAGTTTATGAAAGCTCCAACACCTTCAAACGGGCAGGTCATCCCAGGTTCTGACTTACCACAGCGCCTGCAAGTAACAAGATAACAGCGATCAGCTTCCCCATGGCAGCAAGCCAATTAGAGCAGAAAATCGTTTAGAAACATGTTGCTGGCAATTATTAGGTTTTCTTTTTTTTTTTAATAAATTCATCTGCTGTTGATGTCTGGCACCACTAAGGAGAAAGAACTGTCCATGCTGTACTATTACATTCACGACACAGACACAAGTCTCCACGGCTGTATCCATATATCAGTCTGTTCTCTATCTTCTCAGTCCTCCACCTTTCAGCCCTCTTATAGCTTATCTCCATCTCCCCAGCTCCTGTGACATCCCCGTTTCCCCCAAAACCGCAGCTACACATGAACAGCTTCTTGTCCCTACTAACAGTGGAACTCATCCCTGAGGTACAGACCGGCACTGCAGCTCCCACCGTGTTACCAAACGGGTGTCAATCACTCACCACTTAAGATTGTGTGGGCTTAAGTTAAACTCTTAGCCCTAAGATCAAGCATCTCTTATCTCATCATGCACCTTTTAAGGAATTTAGAACTTGCTGAGGCACAGCGCTACTCAGACCAACAGATCTAGTCACGCTGAGACAAAGACAAGCAGACTCCAGCTCATGAAACAAAGCGTGCATCTACCGGATCTGGGATATTTGCTACTACCAGTCCGTTGTTACAAGTATTAGGGTGTCATATGAAGCATTTGACAATTCTGTCCCACTTCTACTTGAAAAGGAGAGGGGTCCTAAAATGTTGGCATAGTTTCAAGTCTATTCCTCAGTGTGCTGTTACATTTTGGTGGGAAAGTCACACACAGACATGTATGTGACATGTAAGCAACTCACGTAAAAAGTCAACACAACTACAACGTCAGCAAAGTCATTTGGTAACTAGGCTGACAAGATGGTTTTCTATCCACACCTTCATATTAGACCTGTTACTGATGTAATTATCTCAAAATAAATGTATTTAAGTATCAAGTTTGCTCATGTAGACAAAGCAGATGATTCAAATAATGAAAATGTAGAATAAACTCAAGTAATGAGAATGTAGAACAAACTTGCTGTTGCTGTCATGAATTTCAGCCAGCTACGTTTTCAAATATTAAACTTCATTCACTTACACAAGTCCCGACACAATCTGCTCTAACATTATTTAACTTATATAGTAACATAACATTACCCTTAGTATTTAACATTATTTAACACAAACAGCTGAGGAAGAGAAATGAGAATTGTCTGTTACATCCAAACACCTGCAGTGTTCAACCCTCTATACGAAGTGAATGCATACTATTACCTGCTAGCTGTAGAAGACATTACTATCATTTTGGAAGAGGGATGAAAAAGCAGAGAGTACTTATCTCCCTAGGGGGATTCCAAGGCACAGGCAGATGATGGTTTCACTAGTTTCAGATAAGATTCCTCAGGGAGTGCTTTTACACCAATCTTGAAGAACACTGTCCCTAGATGATGAACAATTAATTTGTTACCTAATGGCATAAAATTTCCAGTTTTAAATCATGTTGCATGTTAATGTTAATAGCAGGGCAAAATCACAAAAGAAACTGATAGAAATGATGTGTCCTGAAACCTGCTGGTGAAATGACACAGTTTTATCACATGAATCTGCAGAAAGGGCAGAGAAACATGTTATCCATCATCTATAGCAATTGCTTGTGAATTCTGTTCAGGTCTTTGATATATTATAAATTATAGCTATTCATAGCTCCTTACAGTATTACAGTGTTTTACAATCACACCCCACACTATAACTTGGTATTGATACCCAGGTACTCCCTACCACCCCTGGGTCAGGGCACATGTGAGGATTCAGACCAGAAGAGCACAAAGTGTCACAAGAACACTGCTCTTGAACGTGATTCACAAGAAGTCATGACGCAGCGGTCAAAAAGAAGCATGTTTCAGTCAAAATTAAATTGCTGGCAACATTCAGTAAGATGTATGTTAAAAGACACCATTAACAAATATCATATGACAGCCTTCTAGGATTTATAGAGAATTTTGCTAAAATTATATTGTGAAATATTAAACGATAGCTAAAACGTTTTATTTCTGCAGAAATACACATAAGGCAAGCCTCTCCCTTTACCAAAGCTCTCAAAGTTTTTCATCATATTCTTAATAAAGACAGTACTTAATTTCAACCAGTTTATTACTAAATTACCTACACATATAGAAGAAAAAACACAGTATTTTATCACAATATGGATTAAAAAGACTGTAATCTAAGATGCATTCCAGTGTTCAGCAGTGTTATACCAAAAAAAATAACCTTTTCCAAACTGCCTGGAAACACCATATATTAGAACTGTATTCAGTGTAATCACACACAAATATCAACATCAACATATAAAAAACTAAGACTACCTTAAAAAGTTTGCTACAATGTTTGAATAAATGATTTCTATTTGGGCTCATATATTGACAATAAGGACAAAGTTAAAAAAAATCTAAAAAAAAATATACTCATGGCAGCAAATACAAACATATGTTTAGCATATAAGCAATTCTTACTGAGCTATAAATCACTAATGAAATTAATATGGCTAATTACAGTCAGAATGATGATGGGAGGTTGAAGATGAGTTAATGTGCCATGTCTACGCTTGGATGCAAATGTGCAGCAGATATTCAAGAACGAGAACAAGCACTGAATGGCAAGTCAGGACAGGTTCTTTTCTTCTAGAAAGAGTTATAAATTCAGGTGAGAAATACTTAAAAAAAGAATTCACCTGAACAGAACTTTGGACAGTAACTGAAGCAGAAGATATGATCTAATCACTTCCAAGTATTTTATTGCATTTTGCCCCAAATTTTTCTTTAGTAAAATGTCTTAATTCTAGGTATCTAAAAACATACAATGAGCTTACCTGGAAAGAGCAGGACTCTCTTCCTGTGGAAAATAATCAACATTAAAAGTGAAAAGAACAATTAAAACGAAGGCAAGGAAACACTACTTGGACTTTCTCACAGTAATGCACCACCTTAGGTAATGACACATTACACATATATGGCATAATACCACGTTATAGATAAACATTACCTTTCTAATACAAAAAAAAAAAACCCTTACTGTTTTTTAAGAACTCATTCTCACAAAACATAGATTTCAGATATGAAAGGAATGAGTAATCCTCCTCAACACAATATCCAGCAAGAAAGATTGTCACCAGGAGGAAAATGAGCAACAAATTCAAATTTGGAAAATGACAATTGCCTAAATACAACAGAACATGCACAGCTGATCAGGAAATACATTCAAATATGAAAGTTACTGACAACAAAAACCAGAAGAAATGCAATGTTTCATTTACCAATTTTTGAAAAATGAACAAAATCTAGTACAGTATTTTGAAATACAGCCATAAAAATAAGTTAGAAACACAAAATAATTACATACTACTAACAGTCTGTGAGAGGCCTGTATGCACATGAAACACAAGCAAAATGAGACTGGTTTGTCTTTTTGAGGAAAAATAAAACAATAGTTACTAAAACATTGTAGTAAAAAAACAAAGGTGTTATACCATAGACACCTTTAACATTGAACATTAATCTACCCTTTACTGATACAAATAGAAAGGGAGGTTTTCTTGAAGTTTGTCTAAAACAATGAACAAAACTATATATAATTATCTGAATTCTTTGAGAAAATACATTTTTGGGCACTTGTGGATTGCTTAGAAATACAATATTGAAAGAAAAGTTTATCTTACTTTATTAGACTCATGATTTTTCATCACTGAACTGATCTATTTTCCTTTGACGATAGTCCTAAGTTTATTGTTATTTGACCATTTATCACATATCCCAGAGATTGTCAAATAAAACTACCAAATATCCAAGTATTCAATAAATACTATTACACCCAATATATATGTCTAGAAAGAAAAATCACATAATTCAAGTTATTGCAAATAAATACCTAGCTATAACTTCTATAACTTTATAAATATTTAAACAAAATTATGCTAAGTATAGGTTAGCCTCCTAAATAAACGACTAAACTAACAAAATCATTTCAAAAACTCTGAACTTCAAAAACTGAAAGTAGTTCAGAAAGAGAAGTTTATTTTTGGGAAGTTAGACTCCTACAGCATTTGCTTTTCAGGCAAACTCAAAGCACATTATCCACTACTTCCCAAAGCTCTGTGCTAGTTATTCCTCTTTGGTTAGTTAATGAGTTATAGACTTAAAGCTACTTAAAAAAATTCAAATACGAAAGTATCTCAGTGAGAAAATGTGCATATGCTCTCTGATGCAAAGGTTACAGAAATCAGTAAGCCCTCCCCAAATCCTTTCTGTTCTCACAAGACACATGCTACCTCCCCTTGTCCAGAGTCATACCTCAGAGAAGAGCCTTTCCTCAGCCTGCCAAAGGCAGAGGAAACACAGCTAAAAATGCTAATTGATTTTTCCTTTTAGCAACAAGTCTATGACGAGATCTATCCTTCTGCTGGAAAACAGAATTGGACTGTCAAGTGAAAGCATGGAAGTCACTGATTTACAGACAGGAGTTGCTGTTTCCTATATAGCAGACAGTTTTCCAAAGCTGCATGGCATCCTATTCCAAAGCAAAGAGCACATATCCCTGGTCTTTCCTTTAAACATCCTTACTGGCAAATATTGACAGGTGCACCTGAAGTTTTAAAACCAGGCTACATGTCACAGAGCTCCAGCCACATGGTAATTATTTGGATTTTTTGGTCCCTTCCTGTACAACTGGCTTTAAAGCGTTCTCAACCTGCTTCTTACATTTCTTGGAGACTTTTCTTATGAAAGTAACCAATTATATCACTTGAACATTCCCACTACTGTGATTCATGAAATCAAAAGTATTACTGTGTAGGGCCAAACTCCAACTGAAAGATTACTACCAACACTTCCCACCTCATGTCAGAGCCGTGTGGTTCCCATTCCGCACTCGGCACCGCCATGAGCCACTGCTGTATGCACGTCTTACCTCAGGCTGCACTGCAGGGGGAAATGGCTAAATGTGACTTTGCAAACATTGTGCCACATTGAGTGTTACATGCAAAAGATTTAATGTTAGCACAGAATGCCCATTTAGATAGTTTTGACCACCAAGTAGCAAAGCTCCTGCAATTACAACATGCTGGGACAGATTCGCAGTTCACAAAGCTTAGCAAGCCCTAGGCAGAGCTCTGATATTTCTTTAATGTCTTGCTCTGATAAGACAAACAAACAAAACATTGATAAAACATGTAATTGCCAACAGAAGAAAAACACTATTTTTGCTTGAGTGACGTAAGTGGAATTCCTCCTTTCCCGTTTACAGCACCTCACTAAGAAATCTCAGAGCACCTCTACAGAATCTTCCAGTCAATCAGACGAGGTACTTCGGTAAACATTTTAAAACACCTCTTACACGTTTCCTTTAGTACAAGACAGATGTGAGAAAAAGCATGAAGGGAGTGGTGGCGGGGAACAACGGAATAAAGACATTTTTACCGCTTGGCATTTTACTGGTAAGGGACTCTGGACATGTTTTTATACAAAATGCGCCATCGCAGGTGTCACACGAGTCATCCAACACTAACATCCATTGTGAACAGTCTCCTGAAAACCAGTGATTTTTAAGACAGTTTTTTTGTTTATTAGTTCCAGATTTTTTTAGTGTTTCTGACTATATCGAAATACTTGAAGCGTCCATAACAGTCTAATTGATCTAATTGGAGCAAGGTTCCTTTGTGAAGCTTTTTTTTTTGTTTGTTTGAAACAGAATAACAGCATGCTTTTGTATTTACCTATTGCACCGTTAATTGCTTTTTAATTATATTTCCTATTAAAGTAATTCCACTACTAGAACACAGAGGTCCAGAGAACCCATTTTGGTCTGTTGGCTCACGGACTCCCGGAACAAAATAATAATAATTTTAAAAACCCCACCAAAACTCTAGTTAAGCCATTACATAGAAATATACAGAAAAAGCCTGGAAGAGTTCATGAGTAAACAACACTTGTTTAAAAAACACCTCTGTAATAAAGTACAGTACAGTATACAGATGCCATACCATAATATCTCCAGATGGAGCTGTTGCAGACAATGATAATGCCTTTAAAATGCTTATTATGGGCTCTTGTTTTTTAAATCATGGTTTAAAAAAATCTTCAGAGGCTATTTAAAGCACAAAAACTACTTTTAAGGTTCTACCAAAAAGTTGATTTATAATCAGTAAAATAACAAGAATGAACATTACAGCTGAGCAAGCAGCCATCATAACCCTACTCCTGCTCCCAGGTTAGAGTGGTAACCCCCAGCCAGCATTCCCAGAGTTATTCCATCTGCTCCAACATTACAGGCTGATGAGGGCTGGAGTATTCCTCCCTTTGTACTTCAGGAAGAATGTTAACATCCTTACAATAGTTTTATAGAAGCAACAGAATTGTAATCTTATCATCTAATAACAGATTTCCGTTATTAAATCAGCCTTCTAAAAATATAAAAACATTTGATACTGTGAAAGTGTCTTTCAATCATATTTCAATTTTCACAGTTTTAATAAGGAGTACCTAATTAGAACCATCACTTTAGAACTATGACGTTCAGCTCATTTCACGTAAATAGACAAACAGTTAAAAACATATTTACTAAGATTAAATAGCATCGAATCTCAAAAACATACAATCTGACAATGTTGTCGTGTGCTCTTTCAAAGAGTGCATAGGACATATTTCTGCAGCAGTCAATACAGTAATTCTTTTGATGCAATCTTTGTCAAAGCTGTAAACACTCCTAATTGTAGTTTCTTGGAAACTTTTGGTTCCTTTCAAGTTTTTATTAGCAAGTTGCACTGGGCATTCCCCTGACATTTCCCCCCCGCTTCAGTAAGAGACAGCATCACCCTCCACCTGTAACCCCTCTGGCTGTTCAGAACTACTCATCAGCATTTCTTCAACACATTCAGGGCAGTCATCCTTCCTTTGCAGTGCACAGTGACACTTTCCACATGCCAGTGCTAGCAAGGCCCCCAGTGCATGATCTCGAGAAGCAGGTTGATGAAGAAGTCTGCTATGCCTTGATGGGATTTCCTGCAGGTTTGGGATCATAACCATATAGAAATGTAGCTGCTATTACAAGGATGGCTCCAAGGAAAAAGACACTGAATAGAAGAGGGATGAAAAAAAAAGTTTGTTTTAGTTGATGCAAATTTATTTATGCAATACAATCAAAAGAAAGGACATTTTTCCATTAAGAAAACAGGGAGATAAATTATATTTGTCCAATTTATAAGGAGTAAAATAATTTGTATGTATTTATTTTAGAGGGATGCAGAAAGTTGTTGAGGTAAGAAACCTGTAACTACAAATTAATGTATCGTTATATTAACATATTCTGAAAATTAAAATTACACTTTCATGGAACCATTGCCAAAAGCAATCAGATAAATCCTTTTTTTCTTAAACTTTTACCTAAAGATGTGTGCAAAATGGAAGCAAGAGCTGAAGAAAAGCTGCTACTGTGGTTACCCACCCATTCTCAATATACTACATACATCATGTTGTTGAAGCTGTGTTTGCTTCGAAGTCCAAAGCTTATGTCAAAACAAATTACTGCTGCCCAAGAACCAGTTTGCAAGTCAGTATATCTAATGTTTGGCAGATACAGAAAGATTTGTCTCATGAAAACACAATAAAGACATCTTTTCTATTGTGACATTTTGGCCTTTCAAGTTGTTTTGATAGTTGAAGTCTGATACAAAAACCTGAGACCAGCAGACAATCAGTACACATTTTAGAAAAGAATCTTCTCACAGACATGACAATGTCAACAATTTCATCTTCTGCACCAAATGCTGAAAAAACTGTGGCATATGACATGATAATCCTTCAGAGAATACATTTAGCCTATTTTGGGACATGGCCCCTTGCAACACATTCAAGCATTTAAGTACTTTACATCTATTACCCCAATCAAAACAGTTTGTTGATGTGACAGAAACAATTCCACAGTTTCAGTTCAAATGCATTGTTAGCATAAGCAAGGTACTAAAGATTAAGTTTGATTAACTCAAGTTAATCAAGTTTTATTAAATGGGATGGCTTCAAGTTCTACATACTGCTACTTGGCTCTATTTAATTTTCAACATATTTGCAGAAGCTGTTAAGTTACTTATTAATTTTCCATTTGAGCACAAAGAAATTCTTAAAACACTTTCAACTTTTGTTTTAATGGGACAAATATAATCTACTTATAATTTAAGTTCAATGTCTTCCACTTCTTAAGCCTAAACAGCTACTCCATTTCCTTTTTGGACTGTTTAAGTAAAGCCCTGATAATACAGAATCACAGAATAGGCAGGCATAGAAGGGACCACAGTATTGCAAATACATATTTTTAGATAAAAAGATGTTTCTTCGTACCAGATACAAAAGTCATAAATATTATTCAAAATATTTTTATGCTATTAGTATACGTAACATATGCAAGGAGTGTTGGTCAGTCATAAGGAAAATCCTACTCCTGTATCTGGAAGTGGGATTATTAATTCTACACTCCATACAGGGACATGCACTTCCAAGACAAGCAGTCCTCTCAACCTATGCACGAAAGGAAGCACAGAGGTGATGTCCCTGTGCCACCTCGCAGTGCCGGGACACGGAGCAGCGGCAGCCCCCTGTGCCGAACCCCGCAGTGCCGGGACACGGAGCGGCGGNAGCCCCCTGTGCCGGGCCCCGGGGCGCCAGGGATGCAGTGCCCGCGTGGGGCCGCAGGGGGCGCGCCCGGGCGGAACGGCGGCCCCGCGCAGCGGCAGCAGCCGCAGGGAGTGCGGCCGCCGCGGGATCCCGAGCCAGCGGCTCCTCACCCGCCTGAAAAACTCACTATTAGCTACGGGATGAGGCTAAACTTTGATGTGCAAGACGGACCTAAACATTCTGAAAGTGTGGGTTGGACGGGATTTGGGTTTTTATTTATTTTCGCAGTTATATCTGGTAAGCAGTAAGTTTTCGACTATGTTTTAGTATACACGGAAAATAATTCTTACCTTGTAGGGACAAAATCTTGCAGCCAGAAATAGGAGATCAATGTTGACAGTATAATGGAGAGAGAAGTTGCAAATCCCTTTAAAATGTTGTCTGCATATTTTATAACAGCAGCAATCACCAGCCCTCCAAGTGCCTGGAAAAATAGCGAGGTTTGGATTCACAAACTGATAATTTGACTGAGAGCATCTATTTTGAAACACCATGCACCTAGTGTAGGAAAAGCTTTTGTCTGTGTTGAGGAGCAATACATTTATTCTATATTAGGAATATGTACTGATGAAAATAAATATTGGAGGAGTAGTCATTTTCTCATTAAAGAAATTGTTGATGATGTTTCCACCATTAAATGAGTGGAAATGCTTGCACTGTACATTTTTAGCCACATGAGGAAGGGCATGTAGAGAGATAATTTCAAACATCACAAAATAAATAATGCTTACATGCTTTTAATTTCCACAATACTTAATCACACACTTGCTATATATTTTCCGGATTTTTATTTAGAGGTCTATGCTAATAATGATAGATTAAACTTTTGACTATAGAATTCTCAATAGCTTCAATGACACCCATTAGTTTCTCCAGTTATTTATAGAAGAGCAAATCCTCAAGTGCCTTCACAGAAACATGCAACACAAGGTCTCACCTGTAGAACAACCACCACCCAAGTAAGTTTATTGTATCCTTGAAAAAATCCATTCTTTGACAATTGTTCTCCATCATAAATGTAAACACCCATCAGTCCAAATATGCTACCAAAAAATCCTGAAAGTAAAAGATCAGTTTAAAGCTTCAGGTGAAAAACATGCAAATGGGTTCCTTGTCCTTAAAGGCTGTATTTCTGAGTTTAAAATTGGACTGTCACTTGCAATACCATCACATCCAAATGCAGTCAGTTTGCTATTCTCTTTTAAAAGCTATTCTGCAGACTTGAAATAAGTTTTGATTGTTTCCATTAAGATATCCTTATATACTTATCTTCCATTGCTTTCTACTGGAATGGAGTGATTTTTGTTTATGGCATATAGCAAAATTCACTTAAATACAACTTCAGTTTTCCTGAAACTAGTCATGACTGAAGGCTGAAGTCACCCTATAACCTGGAGAGAAAAGCCAGGAAAACCTCAGTGGAGGAGAAGGTGTCTGGCATAGCAGGAGCAGCAGTTTGCCAATTCAGACAAGGATCTTTGAAATGGGATTCTCCTGAGCCAGTCTCAAACACAACTAATGTTTACTAGCAGATACTTAATGTCAAAAGCTGAATCTGAGATGAGACTGGGGAGTTTTTGATTTGGTGAGTCCAATGTTCTTCTATCAAATGGGAAGCTTTTCCTAATCCCTCAAGCATGATGTAATGTAAGCAGCTACTCTGTGACTGATGCCTGCTCTAGTCCTGAGCAGGAAAGGAGTAAATAAAAAACTTAGGTGATCTGATTCTCACTATAATCAGATATTTATGTCTTCATATATCACTGTCCTAATCATTCACAACCTTGAAGAGTCAGCATTTAGACACAGACTCTGATCTCCTTGTTTCACAAAGCAATTACTGGAACATTCAATATATGACCAGGCCAACTATCAAACTAAGTGTACATGCTTCTGTGTGCTGCAGAAAAAGCTGAACTATGTTTTAAAAGAGATTATTGATTTTTCAACAATTATAGATTCTTACTGAAAATTATTTCAGATATCTGTTGCTCATGAAAGCACTTTTAGCATGGAAACTGAGAGTAATAATAATAATCAGCTTTCCTTGGCAATGGATTTTATTTTGCAGCTCCACCCACAACACCAAATCTTACCTTAAATCCTGGACCAATCCCCAGCTAGCAACCCTTCTCTGCCCCCATAATTCCCTAACATAACATTTCCTGATGTACTCCCTACACCCTGTTCAGGAGAACTTAGTTTAAATACACACTGTTTCCACAAATACAGGCAGATAGGAAGGAGAGGTTTTGATTCCTTCCATTATACTCAGGTTTCAAAACATTATGGTCATGTAAAAATGTTATAATGTATTCAAAATTAACTTCTGCATTTTTAACTGAAATCACTTATAATTAAAACAGAGTAGTAGGAAAATAAAGGAAAAAAACATGGCTTATTGACCAACTAACTAATTACAAAATAAGCCACACCATCTCCTGCTCTTATAGTACTGTACTACATTCTACCAGACTCAGTACACAGCTCTGATCCACTAAATCATCTCATGACTTAACTTTACACTGTGGATTTGATCCCTAGTCCATTCTAAGGTGCTGGGAAGGTCAAACTCTGCTCAATGCATTCATTCAAATATGCCATAAACAGTTATTGCCTACAGGTGATGACTAGGGGGATGCCATTAGAGAAACGAAGGCATTCCTAAGTTTTGTCCCTGTTGTAAAACAGGAACAAAAAGATTTGTTGATGTCATGTTTCCAACCCTCTAAACTAGGCAAGATTGCTTTGAAGGGAGGGAAAACTCACTCAGGAACACAGATCAATTCTGTTGCCTTTAATATCTAGGGTCTGGAAGGTCCAAGACTGCTTTGGGAATGGAAGGTAGTTTCTCACTGGCAGGTGCACAGTAGGTACAGCTATTTAAATAGTTAAGATGAACTGGTCTTTTGCATATGCCTCTCCCCAGTGATTATGCACACAACTAAATGAAACTGACCTTTTGTATTGAAATCTAATTACCTCAACTTTATTCACAAACAAAGCAGATTTTATAGCTTGCACCTTTAATACAAAATGCTGCCTACCCAGGCACAAGAGAAAAAATACGTTAATTTTAAAACATCTCCTGACTTGGAAACATATTTTGTTTTAATATTCCTGTATTCTCTAAAAATAGTAAAAAAATTTCAATTGACAGTTTCTGCACAAACGTACAGATACTCTATTAACAAAGTAAATCAAGAACGAGACTGAAATCAGAAAGTAACTGCTATAATTCCACCTAGCAGAGTTTGACTTCTAGTTTTAAAATAACATATGCAGCATACTAAAATGATGGTGGTATTTTTATTTATATTTATTTTGCACAATTAACTTAATGCTTCAGAATGCAATATCTCTAATAGATGATTAAAATTAAACTTACCAAGCTGAATGTTTCTGATCCACACAGACTGTTTAGTTTCCTTTAGAATTTTCTCAAAGTAAACCCCAGCAAATCCACTAGAAAAGCACGCTATGAGAACTGCAATCAGGCCTACAAACTGCGATCCTGCTGAGTGCTCCTTAGCAGGTGTTGCTTGAGAGTCTGAAGGCCACTGGATGTAAAAACAGTTACACAAAATTCACTGATGAAATCAAGTCATGAGCATGTACAAATGCAAATTTGTTTTCCACCAACAGTAACAGTTACTAAATAAAACCACATACTTGCAAAGTTTTGTATTTTGCACTGTAAATATTTTTAAAGGACTGCAAAGCTACAATTTTTTTCTACATAATTGTAAGGAATAGAATTGTGCCTGAACTGGGAGAATACTCATCAATTTAAACAGCTGCAGGATCTATGTTTTATAAGCAAGAACTGTTTTTGAATCCCAGTGTCACTTATCATGGTCATTCTCTGCCACCAACTTGTGCCACCAAACAGTTGGTTACCTTACAAATGTAAGCACACTTAGAGAACTACTGACACCAGATGTCTTTAAGATGGGATCAATTGCCTTTTTCATGTGCCCCTCTGGTGATTGTGCAGACCAGTTAAATCTTGCTATGTGTCTAAGGCTAACTGAATAAAATGCAATGCCACAGACAAAAACTTCCTGAGGAGTCTGTTAAATACTGTCAGAGCATTTTGTTCTCATTTTTGATTATTGAATTTAATCACCATATCTTTTTCCAAATCCTTGAGTTTTAAAATAAAACTTTGTAGGATATACTAAAATCTGCTAAAAATTCTTAGAATACTCTCTTATCCCACAATCCTGCCCTCTGAAAACTATGGTACCTGCACTATTAAAAACTGAGGCCAATTTTGCTTTTTGAAATAGTCCAAAGTGAATTTGCCATGCTGAATCCATATGCCAAAGTGAACACAGCCTGTACGGGCAGAGAAGATCTGTGAATTCCTAATGCCTGAAGAGATGTGCTAATAAAAATTGCTATCATTATTACTTGCAGGTTGCTCCAGAGGCCCTGTCACATTCTACAGCAGAGCACTGGGTTGCAAAAGAGGTGTTATCTTCTGCCTTTGAACCATTTCTGGTGTCCTCCAGACCTGGCCAGCTGTGATTCGTAGCTCCTGACTATACTCTGGTGCTCGTGTGCAGCTGGTAGAATCAGAAAGCTGTATAATCAGTACAGAAATCCATGTTTCTTGAATAAACACATTTAAACCCCACAAACCACCTGCTAAGATTTACCTGCACGAATGCCACTCCTGTCATCAATATTACTAGTGACAGCCACTGGTATACACCCAGTTTCTTGCTCAACATGGACACAGAAAACAATGCTGTGGTGAGAATTTTCAGTTGATATGTAACCTAGAAGAACCAGGAACAGTTACTACTACTATGCCACAATTCAAGGGAGTTTTTTTGTTGTTTTTTTTTTAAACTTACAGAGAATTCCAAATATACAATACCTGGTATGTGGCTGCATCTAGGTTTGACAATGCTACATATAGCAAGTTGTTCTGAAGAGTGTAAATTCCTGAAGGAATAGCAAGTTTAAGAGTTTCCATGGGTTTGTTAAGGATTTCATCATGTAGCACCCTGTTCAGAGTCCGTAAATTGCATTCTACCCAAAGAAACAGTAAAAGAAATAGACATTCACTAAAAGGAAAGGAGTGGAAAAAAAAGAAACAGCAATGTTCTGTTCTTAAACTGTTACCCCTTTTTATGGCTATCACCACACCAAGACCTGAAAATACCATCTATGTTTGTTTGACTTTCACAGGTCTTGTATATGTAATGAAATATGGCTGCAAGTGTCTTCCTGCAGCCGGAAATATCAGAATGAAAACAATTATTTAAAATAGTTTGAGTTAAACTGAGTGAAACTGTAGCAATAATTTAAGATAATATATCAAAGAGTACCACCTAAAAAGTGCATATTTAGAATCTTACAGTCATCAATATTTATGCATAGACAATGACATCTTTAAGCTGTTGAAAATTTAACTGAAATCAGATAAATTCAGTTTTAAATATGCAAAATAAGAACTGGAGTAAATGTGAATATAGTTTTCTTTTTTTAGCTTAAAACTATGATTCTTCCTATAACAATGAAATTGCTTCTTCCCTTCTGTGTCTGCTGTTTATCACAGGTTTCTAAATTATCATTTATGCTATGGACACACTTAAACCTTTTCATTTTTTTCCTACTTCTACACATAGATTTCTTAAAATGCTTGAGCAAACACAAACTTTGAGATGTTAGCATAAAATTCATTCCTGCACTCCTCAGTATCCACATTCTCTTAAGCAAATATACTTATTTCCACATTCTCTTAAGCAAACACTGCAGTATGATTATTCTCTTTCCAAGACTATTTCTTACACAAGGAGAAGGGAAATGCTTTGTTGTATGCCTGTACTCACATGGCTGCTTTGCAGTTGCCACTACAATACAGCATATTGATTAGGAAAATTACTTGGTGCAAAATTTGACACATACTGCTGTCTTTGTAGACTAAGAGAACACAGGCCAAAATCTTCAGAAGCTCAGCAATAACTACTGCAGTAGAGGATAAGTAACGAGGTCCTTCTTCTTTCAGTGTCCGAGAATAGCGCATGGTCAACACTAAACTTGTGGTCTGAAAAACCAGGATGCCCAAGGAAAGGTACTTTAAATTGGCAGACATTTCTTGACTTTTTCCTTTCTGAAACAGAAAAAAAAAGAAACAAACCCAAAGGTAATATTGCAGATATTGGGAATCACAGATTTCCTTATGTAGGTGAAGGCTCAGAAGGTATTTTCAGGGTGAAGGTGTTTTCTGCTGTGGTACAGCAGAACGCCCAGGACTCCTGCTGCAATGAGCTGTTCCCAGACTGAAGAGATGTTCCCACTCTTCCACCTCTGCCAAGTCTGTCAGGTTGCAGTCCCTGCCTTGCCAGATGGCACCATGCCAGCAAAAGAAGGGTGAGGGCTGGGCTGCTTTAAATGAGAATGAGAGGTATGCCTGGTAATGAAGGGAAAGGAGAGTTGTGGGAAAGCAGAGTTGGAGAAAAAGACATGGGATGGAGAAGCTTTAGGGGAGGCAGCACTAAACCTGTCCTGCTGATTATCCTGCTCAGAAAATAATTAATTGAATATAGATGACTGGGTGACTGCAACTGCTTTCTCAGGCTGCACTGACTACCACAAACTTCATGTTAGTAAAACTGTACTATCCTCATCTCTACCAGGAACTTCCACCAAGTTGATGCAGTTTTCTTTGCAATTTGTCACCAATTTTAAGGATTAACTTGTTGCAAAAGACTAATAGAGACAGCAATTTTCATTTTAGAAGCACAATATATGACAAGGAAATTTTTAAAAAGTTTCCTGCTACTCAGAGTATCACATAATTTTTGCTATGCTTCATCTAAAGAACTCCCATACACAGAAACTAATGCTCTCTAGAAAAGATTAACTTCTACTCCCTTCATTGCCCACTTATTCAAAAACTGAGCCATTTTTTTATAATGCCAAAGTCAAATCAAATCAATAATGAGAAGTTTACAACTCTATTTACAAGCAAAAGAAGAGTAACAAGCCAAGACAATGCATGTGGTTCTCAGTGTCAGAAGTCGAGACACAGCACACTTATTGGGTGCATATGGCAGAGCTGTCCCCGTGTTTTACACGGGCAGGCACACAACTTCTGACTCATTAACTATGCAGCTTTGTCCATACTGCTCAAGGATGTGCTGGTACCTCTAAATATTTGTGGCTAGAACTGAAGCAGTTTCTTGCAGACTGCATTGCTCTAGCTCAAGTTGCATTTCATTGCTGGTTTTGTAGACATTTGGAGAGCTACACCATTCAAATATTTCTGACTTGCCCTTATCTTGTCTCTAAGCATTTACAGATTTTCTCCAATCAAGTATTCCAAGTCAAATTACTATCTATACAAGACTGACACTAAAAAAACTTTGCAGTAACCTGCAAACAGAAGTGAATTATCAACAACCACAAAGATATGAAGTACACACTTGTATCCTACACAATAAATTTGTTAATCTCAAAAATCATGCTGTTGTAAAAATATTTGTAAAAGCATACTGGCAAATAAGGATGAAAAAGATGCCAGGACGCAGAAACTGAGGAAGAAACACACAAGGTTCCATTAAGGAATCTTAATAGGAGATACTTTTGTATGAACTATAATCTCATTTAACTTCTGAAAAATCAAATACTAAAGATGCGACTGCACGGAGCAGTATGACTCAGACAGAAATATAAACTATGAAGGAGAAGAAAGCTGTAGACAATACTCAGGATTTGCTGTTTTCCACTGGTTCTGGTGGAATAATCCATTACACGAGGATGTTAACTGTGGAATTATGCATCCTAAACAATAAAACTGAGCTGATCTGTTAGCTGAAGAACAACAATTTTGAAGAATACATTTGCTACAGCTGAGAACAAGGAGGAGAAAAAGAACAGTTTCTGCAAAGGGATGAAGAAGGGACATGCATGTTCAGAGATCATGCTTTCTGGAGAAGTACCAGCACCACAAAGAAGACAGAGGGAGAAAAAGGTAAAGAAAAAAAGAACTACTGAGACAAGATACAGAACTGAATTTCACTAAAAGGCTTGCCTATGGTACTAGAGAAAACTGAGTTTACATTTATGTGAGCCAACTCGAAAAAACAATTTCCTTCACTGTTTCCATCTACCTAATTTTTTAGTATTCAGACCTGAAAAACTAGAAATAAAGAGCAACACATTGTTAAGACAAAACCCACTGAATTTCATGAAAGCACACCTACAGATAAAGAAGTCTTTAAAATTTTAAGTTTTTACGCTGTTTTTGGTTTGGTTTTTTGGTGGGTTTTTGGTTTTTTTTTTTAGTTTTCAAAACGCTTCTGAACAAAATACAGATAATGGGAACACACATATCCCTCCTGGCTCAGACCCAAATTACTGCATTCTGTCAGCCTGTAAAATGACAAAGGGTTTTACAAATGTTCAAAATCATCAGATATCAATTCTGCAACCTTCAAAACAGGTCATAATATTAAAAATAATGTTCACATTAATTTTTTGCTAAAATACAACCATCTATTTATGAAGCAGCTTAAAATGTAAAAGTAAATCACTAATATGCTGTTAATGAGCAAGTGCCAAGGCAATCAGCACGAAAATAAACCAACAAGCAAAACACTTTGATAAGCCCATCAGCAAAGCCATGAAGAATGCATACCACAACATTAAATTCTGTCTTGTCTTCCTCAGTAGTCATGATAGAAAAGGGAACTTCCCCCAGACAATGTATCTCCAAAAGGCACCAGCAGCAGGAAATATTTACTTCCTGTATGTCACTAATGCATTTCAAAGTTTCAAAAGTTCACATAGAGTGGAAGCTGTGTCCAGCATAATGGACACATAGCTGAAATAAGGGTATTTGTTAAAAGTTGTCCTGTCAGTGGTCAACAAGACGGGCTTGTAGACAGCAAGAGTGTGAAGTTTCATGTTGTACTTACAAGCTGGTTCACAGAGCAGGAACTAGACTTCTGAAATGTACATATGTCAATTATATAACCACTCTCTCCTAAGCACACAGAACACCTCATCAGCTCTCCTGGTCCCTTCTCTTTTAAAAGAGAATCAGCCTATCACCTCACGGACCTCTGTGCCAACAGAACAATCCACAAAAGGAGCAAAATACTTAACTTTAAAGAGCTGGGCTGTCTTCAACTGCAGTGTCACAGCACCTTTAGATTTACAGGTGACTATCAGAGGTGTAAGTGCTCACTTGTAGCCATGAGCTCCTGCTACCCTCACAGCAACAGCCTGTGCAGTCACAGAACAAATGAGCTATTGTCTTCAGTAACAGCCCACACCTGGATTGCCTTAAACCAACAATATTGAACCACTGCATTTCCTGTACAGTTTTACAACCTAGGTTTCTTACTGAGTTTTGGATGCACTACTCGGTACTCTGCAGGATGCAACTGTTTAAAAACTCAGATTTAGGTTTGCTAATTCAAAGACTGGAAGTTGAGTGGTGACATGAACTCTGTCTTTTGAACTATATCTTACAGGGGGGTGTGCTAAGGACCTGCAGTTCCCTGACTGTAATACTAAATAACTCATCTCAGGGACTGGGCTCACTACTCTTCTCTTCTGTTAGTCTATGTTAAAAAAAAAAATCAGCCCCTTCTGCGTCATCTCTTCAGTGTGCCATGGCCACACCCTGCAGCCCTATACATGGCAGGCAGCCCTGAGCAGGAGCCAATATGCAGGAAGCCAAAGAGGGATTTACAGCCACGTAACACTTGGATTCGATACACACAGGTGGGTAAAATACAGATGGATTCTACGTGAAGAGCTGTTCTCCTGGAAAGTAAAAAGCAGAAGGACCCTGGAAAGGTTTTCAGAACCCAAACCAAAGCAACGCAATCTATACAGGAAGTAATACTTTCAGCTCAAAGTACCATACTGTGCAAAGTCTGAAGAACAGCTCCTCAAAGGAAGCAGATTTTTTAAAGTGGAAAATCACATATTTCCAGCTCATAATATTAATTCAAAAATGAATAAATTTCTGACATGCAGATTTTCATCTCCCTTTGTAATGCCTCTAACCCAGGCTAAAATTTAACATTTTACATTTTATTTTTATTTCATCCCTACACTTTCCCTCCTAAAATACTGGTAAATTCTAATACTTGCAGAGGAAATTAGGCCATAATCAATTTGACTTAATGAACAGCACGCCAAAACTCCTTGATATTAATCAGAGTTTACTACAGAGCAATAAGATTACGAGACTTTTCTTAACCTTAAGATTTTTTCTTTTAAAGATCTGATGATATAAACTTCTGAGGTTTTCAGCTGCTAAGTATCTACCCTTGCAAAATCCTGTGCAAAATTAAAGATTAGTTTATGAACTGATTCTATTCTTAGCTTTGGAGACGGACTCAAAATCAGAATTACAGGGAGTATCAGAGAAACTTACATGAAAAATTCCAAGCACTCATCATTATCTGAAGAAGTAGACGAGACAAAAAAAAATTTAAAAAAATTAACAGTAAATTCCAGCAAGTCTCAGGACAAAATGTAGGTTAAATTCACCAAAAGATTTGACAAAAATAACCTCTCCTGGCAACTAGTTCTTTACGCCTCCATAATCTGTCACAAGTAAAGTTCAATTTAAAAAAAGAAAAATAAACTAACTAGTATCATGCTCCAAATCTTCACGGTGATGCCGTTACATGAATTATATTCCTTTCAGCCTGGTTGTGAAATGGTTTCACTGCTGACAGTCTTTTAGAGTAAAAAAGCCAAGTTACAGGAGTAATTTTTCTTAGGTCATATACCATTTTATGATCAATCAGTTTAACATTGCTTAACCAAACAGAAGGCATTTGTGTATTAGTTAAAATGCAAAGCCCAACACAGAAGCAGACAACCAGCCTCTCAAAAGTGCCAAAGGCAAAGTTTGAATTTTCTGTGCTACTACACCAAATTCTCCATATGGGATCTGCTGGAAAATAAACCTGATTGAGTCTGCCTCTGTGTCACTCCAGTGGTACAGGTATGGACACACTTCCTGGGTATTTGCTTTGAAATCAGGATAACAGATTAAAGAAACAGGATGTTGTCTTCTCATTTCTTCAATGAAATATGAACCTAGTGCTGATGCTATGCTCATATAAATACAATAAGCTGTCAAGAAAGGAAAAGCACAGCTGGAAGGTGGAGTAAGAGCTAACTCACAGAACCTGAAGAAACTATTTTTGTAAGACTTCTTTCTATGCTTTTCTTACTTTCTACATGCATTGCCCTTCCTTGTGCTGGATAACACCCAAGTAACGTCATTTTCTGGAGCACAACTACATTCCTCAGAGCAAAGTTCTATTCCATAAAGATTCTTTTGGTTTTTTGGAGTGAATATAGCTTTGTATTTATCAGAAGTAGTATATAATACAACAAATACTTTAAGTATAGAAATAAATGGAAGGAAGAAACCTCGTGAAATTCAACAAGGCCAAGTGCAAGGGCCAGGACATAGGCTGGGCTAATTCAGGAACAGGCTGCCCAGAGGACTGGAGAAACTCCATCACTGTAAGCGTTCAAGGCCAGGTTGGATGGGCTTTGAGCAACCCAGTCTATGGAAGGTGTCCCTGCCCATGGCAGGGAATCAGAAACAGATCATCTTTAAGGTCCCTTCCAACCCAAACTATTTGATGATTTTATGACAAATATCCCACATGATACAGAGGCTGCACAGACGTCTCCAAATCTAGTTAAGCGCTGCTGAACTGTGTTCTGAAATAGATTTTACATATACACAAATAATTTAACTGCCATATTTGGACTGCTATAATTTGACAATACATTTCTTTCTCCCCTCACCACCACAAGATGAAATCTGACATGTCACTGCAATTGTAGTAATGCTCATCCTAAATATTTCTAATAATCTTAAACCTTGTATTTCTCACTTTAAAATGTCACTACTACGTTTTCCATTTTCTTCATACTGTGAACAGGTTTCTTATTTGTTCCCTCCCATAAGCTATCTACAATTGTCAGCTGTTCCTCCCCAGATACCTGGCACTTCGCAACTAAATCACTGCAAATCACTTCATCATTTTAAAACTTACCTTGCTCTTTCTTTTGTTTTCCAGTTTGTTACTCATTTTTCTTGCTGGAGACATTATAAAGTACACTAAGTATACTGTGAATAAAAACCAAAACTGTGCTTCTCTCGGAGCTTGTAGACTTCTGCAGAAATGCAGTTAAAAGCAAATCCTCTAGCAAAGATTTTTCCTTACTCTTTGAGCAGAAACTGAGGAACAAAGATTTTTTTCACATGAAGGTTTCCTTCAGGCAGTATTTCCAATTTCTGCATTTACATTAAAAAAAATACTAGGTGGTGAAAAGAATTAAAAACATAACTGCACTCAAATGATATTTTTAAGATAAGGTTATCAAGTAGAACACAGTAGATCCCTGGTGGACCTTGCTCCTGCAACGTCATCTTGCTCCCTAGGCACAACCGTATCTCGTGTGCTGGTTTTGGCTGGGGTAATTTTCTTCACAGTAGCTGCCAGGGAGAAGATGTGTTTGGGATTTTTGCTGAAAAGTATTGATAACACAGGGACATTGTCACTATTGTTGAGCAGGAATTACACTTTTTTGCCTCCCACCCCACCAGTGAGGAGGAGGCTGGGAACGCACAAGAAGTTGGGAGGAGCACAGCCAGGAGAGCTGACCCCAAGAGACCACGGGGATATATCCCAGACCATATGGAGTCACGCTCAGTACATAACCCTGGGAGAAGAAGAGGGAAGGAGGGGGAAGGTTCTGAGTGGTGGTGTTTGTCTTCCCATGTTGCTGTTCCACACAATGGAGCCCTGCTTTCCTGGAGATGGCTGAACACCTGCCTGCCCATGGAATGTGGTAAAAGAATTCTTTAGTTTGCTTTGCTTGTATGTGCAGCTTTTGCTTTACTTACTAAACTGTCTATGACTCAAGCCACAGGTTTTCTCACTTTCACCCTTCTGACTGTCTGCCCCATCCCACCAGGGGGACTGAGCAAGTGGCTGTGTGGTGTTTAGTTGCCAGCTGGGGTTAAACCACAACTCTTGCCCAGTTTAAAACCATGCAGATGGTTTTCAAAATTAGTATGTGCACCTAGGTACAGAACAGTTACACGTTAAATGGTAACTGTTAAAGATCAACCAACAATTTCTTCTCAACTTTGCTCCAAAACCTTGGCTTCTGCCAAAGATAGTGGAGGCTGTATTAGTGACTCACTGGCCATATATATCACTTAACCAGGAAATTCCATCACTGCCAAGTTTAACAAAGGGAATGCAATTACATATTAACTATTAACTAAAGTCTCATTCCAGAGAATGCTATAAATTGCTTGGGACTCAGGCAAGGTTTCCTTACATGTTGACAAGAAACTGAGCAGAAAGGGAACCTGGGTGAGTTGTTTTATGAGCTCCCAAAGGTTTTCTGTTTGTTTCTTTCTTTTGTGGGAAAAAAAGAATAGTATTCTAATCTATGTATCAGGCAGGAAGACTAAAGCATTGTGACTCTTAAAATGTGGGATCTGTGACTAAGTGCTCTTTAAGTCCACGACCTTCATCCTTTACATCAAACCTAAGAACCCAGAGATCATATTTTTTTGACTGATGAAAATTTGGTTTGATGGATATTATACAAATCACATATTGAGTATAAATATTCAGCATTCTGGAAATTCAGGCCTTCATTGAGCTAAATGTTAACACCAACATTTCTTGTAAGATGAAGACTTCAACTTTGCCCAGTAGTGCAATAGTTTTACATTGACGTAACAGTCATTAAGTCAAACTCTGCCTGCCAGCACAGAAATTTGATACAAGCTGCCTGAACTGCATCTCGTTGTCACACAGTACATACACTGTGTTCATTGTATAGATCACAGTATAGATAGATCCCAGCAGCCACATTCAGACTCTGAGAGCAAGGAGACATTCAGTTCTCAGTTTCAGTTCAAATGCCAACCCCTCCTCAAGCACACAGGAGTGCAATGCCATGAACCAAAGGACTGCTGGAATGCAGTTCCTGCAGATTTATCAACTCAATGAAGGAGCTTGATTTAAGGCACGGAAAGACTGAGTATTGAATCCAGCTGGGGTTCAGCTGCAGCTTACACTTATGCTATGTATGAATTACGAGTCAAGTCCAAGTGCTCAAGACAACACAGTGTGTCAAAGACCTCCGTCAAGGTGACCTACTTGGAGTAGAGTAGCACAAACTAGATCCTACAGGGAAAATCAATCTGTAGGCACCACAGTGTGCCAGTAATTACAAACAAAATGAGACAGTTGAACAGCATGGAAGGGGTATAAATGTAAAATAAGGTTCAGAAATCCAGTGGCAAAATCCTGAACTCCTAACCATCTGACATTATCATGCCAGATCCTAAGAAGTACAGATGTTAAGAATCTCTCCTCCCCTTTAGAGACATCCTCCATTGATGTGATCCAGCTGTGCAGCCTCCTGAGTTCCAGCAAAGGCACACAGCCCGCACAAGCAGCTTGAATATGGTAGGAACTGAAGTAACTGGTGAAGAATAACCCCAGGCAGCAAGCAATTCAAGAGTATGGGAGGAATAACTGTGTCTAGCAAGCCTGTCCCAAAGACAAGTATGTGTTGTGCTACCTTAACACTGCCAAATCCGGAACTGTTTTAAGGTGACATGTGACTTGAATTCCACAGGTACTTGGCTCAGATGATCCCTGACTTTTTCTTGTTATTGCAAACAATAGTGTCACCAGAATAAGAAATTAGGTTGCGTAGGCAGCCTGTAGGATTATTGGAGGCAGTGTTACTCCTAACAATACACTGCTCTAAAGAAAGTAAATTTATACTTACTAGAACCAGTCTTTCCCCAAACCAGTATTTTTGCTACACGTACTACTTCTACCAACCAGAGTATCACGCATCCTAAACCAATGGATCCTTATCTCCCAGAACTGTGATTTTCAATCACAAGTTCTTCTCACAATGCCTAACAATGTACAAGCGAATCATGAACTACAGTTTCCAAAGGGAAAGATTATTGTAAATCACTTTCTTCACAACCGTCACCTTGCTCAAACTCACCCTGCAGCCTGTAGCTCAACTCAGTGAGCAAACTGATAAGTAAAGAGCAGTGCCTGTGGAGAGAGGCCACCCCACAGATTTCAAGAAAAGCAGTTAATCACCTAATGTTAATTCTAAGACCCACTTTGTCATTCTGCTCATACAGTCTTTGAAAAGCAAAGGTTGTATTAGATCCCAATCCTCCTGTGTAAAGACCACCATGAAAAATAAAACTTCTCACTGTGGTGCTCACTCAGTTTTAGAAAGTTTAGTTGCATACGTTCTTTATGCCTCAAATACACCCCTCTTTTGCTCAAAGATGTGTCAGTCTTTTCCACCCAATCATTACTTTAAAATATTTTATCTGGAATCCAAGTCTTCTTCCCTCTGGTTTAAAACAGTTTATAGGATTTAATAAAATGAAACAACTTCGGGTACCTTCTGATATTTATCTTTTACCTTTCCGTTTATTCCATTATAGGCATTATTATATCTGTTATCTCTCTATCCTCTGAGTTTCTGCTTAATCCGTAAGTGCTGCACTGCTAGAGCGTTTCTCATTTAAAAAAACTTCGTATAAAATGATGATAACACTGCAAATACTTGTAAAATGTGCATTTCTGCGAACTTTACATGCAGCACCACATCACGCATAGTGAGCGCCTTCTCAGCAGAGCACCAGCAAGGGAGTCACCACCTTAGCAGCACTGACACAGCTCTGGCCAGATCCGTGCCCCTTCCCAACTTCACACACGGCCGCTTCCCCACAGCAACTTCAACTTCACGCTCTCCTCCCTCTTGCCCAAACCGGTCCAGCTCCAGACATTTCTCTCTTCAATCCCACCCTTTCCCTCCCCAGCCTGCTCACACAGCCCTGCTTCCCGCCCCATCCACTAACCCCAAACATCTCCCCTCCATCACAGGCCTCCCTCAGGCTCCCCCCTCACGCACAGCCCCGCGCCGCTCCCAGCGGGGCGGCCCCGGCCGGGCTCTGCTCCCACCTGCGCGCCCGCCCGGCGGCCCCGCTCGCCGCTCACCGCCGGCCCAGCTCGACTCGCTCCGGCTCCCGGTGCTTCCGGGAGCCGCGGTCCCGTCCCGCAAAGGCTCCGGCTGCAGCCGAGCCCCGCCCGCTCCGTTCCCAGGGCCGCGGCTGCAGCGAGAGCCGGGAGCGGCCGGGCGGGCTGGGGGCCGGGGCCCGGGGCCCGGGCAGGGCCTGGCAGGGCCCTCGCTTGAGGGGCAGCGGCGCGGGGCACCGGCGGCTCTCGGAGCCTGCGGCCCGGGCCGCGTTCCGCCCAAACCGTGAACGGGGAACTTGGGCAGCCACTGACACGAGCGTTTTGTATGAAACCCATCACAAATTTATTAGGGAATGGCAGGGCTGGTTCGAATTAAGGTACGGACCTCTCAAACAGAACATTACTGTGTTATCCGAAGAAACAAATTGTCCACGAAATTTCGAAGAACGTATATAGACATAACTTTGTGCTTCAATTACAGAGTGATTTACCGATGGTTGGCAAAGGGTAGTGCTGCGCGTCAAAACCGCGTGAAATCCTGGCCCCGCGGAAGCTGGTAGAACTTGAATGGAAACCTCTCCTACCAGTTGTAAAGCGTCACAGAAAAGCACGCTGGTAATACTGGTAATTTTAATAGCAGGCACATGTTTAATAACACATTCATTAGAAGTATGCTTTGGGTGAATGTGCTTTGTTATCACCGAACAGAAGGTGGCTCTGAGAGCTCCAGAAGAATTTGGTGCAAGGTGTGGAACTGCTCCTGAACTCGAAAATGGGCCGTGGTATTTCAGCGAGCACACTGAGGTACCTGCTTGCAGATGTACACATCACTCATTAAATGAACATTTCAGATATACAGGTTAGACTAAATACTTGAAAAAAGGAGCCAAGATGGTATTAGTTTTATGAATTTAATTAATTTTCTATTCCCTCCAAGGAAAAAGGTTTTCTTTTTTCAGCAGATTTTAGTTTATCAGCCTAATTTGGGGTACATTTGCCTCAAATGCTTCTTTCCAGAACTCTAGGTATTTGTTCTTGGTTTGAATGGAGCTCATAATGTCTTTGCTCTGAGCTGTTTCATTTTTCTAATTAATAAACTTTATTAACCCCCAAACATTTCAGTCCAGTGGAGTTTTGGGGTGGTTTTTTTTCTTTGCAATCTCCATATTGAATTTGCATTTGATTACACAAGCCTAAAACCAATACTCTGATACTACTTCAGCATCTTTTCTTCTGTCCCATGGGGAACTTATCAGAAGTTTACCTTAGCCTTATCGAATGCGATCATTACCAGGCACAACGTGCAGTTTGCATATACAACGATTTATTTCACCTTGTCTGCTTTGGTTAATGATCAAATATTTCCTAAGTATTTGTTTGTCACACCAATCATTTCAGGTAGGTGCTCATTGCATTCCCTATTGGAAATAAAAATAAATCATATGGGTAGGGTACAATATGCTGTCTTAAAATGATGCCTAACACACTGACACAACTAATTATATCTACTAATGACTAATACCAGAGGTAAATTAATGAGGGGCATGGCATACCAGCTAGACATGCAACATAGCAGCCAAGTTGCATCTGCCAATTTGACTTAACGGGACTTTTTTTTCTTACATTAAGTAATCTAATAATATGGAATATAATCCGTGTTTAGGATGTCAACCAGCACTTCAGAAGTTCATAGAGACCATTTTGATACAGCAGCAGAGAGAGCAAAGGCACTCAAAACACTGAATAACATCAGGAGTTGGGGAGTGGAGTGTTTCCCAGCAGAGCTCTATTAAAAAAAAAAAAAGAGAGAAATTTGATCAACCCATTCCTAAATAGTTCTTTTTATTGCTATTATAAAAGCATAGAACTTTTCAGAGAAATCTTTTTCTATTAGCCCCATCTATTATGTAGACACTTCTGATGTCAAAAGATCATGTGCTACATATATCAACGTGTTTTTCAGTGATAGTCGGAGTCAAAAGTATAAGACACCTATGTGGTTCCACTTCTCTTCATTTTTGTTAAGACTATTTCATATAATATGCTGCACGTGTGTTCTCAAACATTTATCCAGATGTAGGAAATTTTACAGATTTCAGTTTTCTGTGACATTTATAGGAAGAAACCAGTAGAAACTACAAAGAGGAAAAGTTCTTACCACTTGACTGCCGCCTGAATAAGGTGATTGCTGAAAACAAACAAACAAACAAATGTATAGAGGTGTTCCTAGCCAATGGTTTTGAGCACAGTTTTTCCTGTGATCGACAAGATTTCAATAGCTTAACCCACAGCATGGTTTTAAGCTGTTCAAGAGGAAGGTTGAACTAATATTAATACAGAATTTTCTCTTCAGACCAAATCATCCCAAAAATTCCTCTAGCCACGACCTAGGTTCTTTGTTTACTAAGAAAAGAAGATTAAAGTGCTGTGATGAAAGTATTCTTACCGGTTTCCCAGAGTAAGTGCTTCCTGAGCCAGAGCCACCCTGTGAAATAATTATGAACCATTTAATTTTGTCATACAAGGCTGCAGTGAAAGCATCCAAAGAGCACACAGCAATCTTGAAAATGCCCTGGATATTAGCAGGTCTGATAGTGATTTTGATTTTACCATTTTCACAGCACTTTTTCCCCCTATTTTAATTGGATGGTCTCAAATAAGCACAGGTAAATCCTTTTCATTGCATGAAGAGTTTTAGACAAGTGGGCCAAAGCAATGTGTCTTGTTTGAACTACACAGTTTGAAACTGAAACAGTTACCCTGATATTTAAATACACCATTCTTAGAATGACCCAAGCATGTTACTATGAGTAAGTAACAGAGTCTATCAAAACTTTGCTATGGGAGGAATAAATGGTGCCTCATCCTAAGGTTCAAGTTTGAACAAAATATTCCAATTTTTATTGGTGATTTTTCTCATATATTTACCATTGTAACATAATTTAAAATTCCACCCTCATTGTTGTTCCCTATCTTAAAACTCGATATCCCCATTTCTAATTTGGTTGCACAATACTGAAAGAAGAATATCCTTACTGGCTTTCCTTGATGACTGCCTCCT
The DNA here is from genome assembly GCA_013400495.1 of Nicator chloris. Taxonomy (NCBI): domain Eukaryota; kingdom Metazoa; phylum Chordata; class Aves; order Passeriformes; family Pycnonotidae; genus Nicator; species Nicator chloris. The sequence continues at coordinate 3,425 of WAAE01018170.1, read as the reverse complement.
GAGGAAGAGGAACCCTGAAAAAAGATACCTGTTTTTGACTCTACATCTATTTGTGCTTAAATATTCTTGCTATCTGGAATTAAAGACCACAGAAGAATGAACACTGCTTTATATCTAGTCATCCAAAAATCCTAGGCAAAACCTTACCCAAAGTACAAATATTTAACATCTCTCTGTTATGATGGGAAAATATAACACAAAATTCTCAAGAAAAAATAACTGTGTTATGGTTGTGTTTAACATATGGAATGGAAAAAATAATAAGGTACAATTAAACAATAATTCTCGTGGTATCAGTCTATGGTTACATTTGGGGAAAAAAAAGAGACACCACCAACAAAAAAAGGCAAATGATAAGAGGCCTTTACAGCCCCTACGTAAAGAAAACTCTAATAAGAAAGGTAGTTGAAAAAAGTGAGTGCAGAAAAAATTAGATGTTCTGAAAGCATCTTATTCAATTTTCTGGTGAAGTGGCTCTGCTTATTTGAGTGGCATTGGCAACAGGAAATGTTACAAGCATTAAGTCTTTAAAAAAAGCACGTTTTCTTAAGAAATGTGTTGATCACAGAAAATGTCTCACCTTTAGGATTCATGTATTAGAAAATGTAACATTTATGGCCACTCTTTGATAACAAGTACATCTTTTCTATACGAGATAAGCTAAAAACATTTGTATCAACTGCCATTGAATGGCAAGAGCGAGGTCCAAATTACATAGTAAAAAGAGTAGTCTTCATATGGTAAAAAAATATGCATAGTTAAATGGCAACTATTATTTCCTTTGAAAAGAAAGTGTTTTCTTCAAAGCAAGACAGAAATACTTAAGACAAATGTATACATAATCAATGAAAAACTGAGCTCTGAGCACAAAGTGTACAATTATTATGAATTTAAACAGAAATAGCTGTTCAGAGGTTCCTTACACACGCACACAAAAATCCAATGGCCTCATTCTGTGATTACTAGAAGTTCAGCTACATATTAAAGTGCTGTCTCAAAACTGTGGGAAAATAAATATTGTGTTTGCATTTGTTGAGAGTATCCCAGATAAGTAAATAATTTTACACTCTTTGCATATTAAAGTGATTCTCAGAAAACTGTCTAGTCCATACCTAACCAGATACATTTTTTTAACAGGTGTATAAGAAAAGAGAAAGGTAAATTTGAATGTTTTGTACTTACTGGTTTACCATGTTGTCTGCCTCCAGAAGGATATGAGCCCTGTAAGAAGTCAATCAAACTTGTGTTAATTGGATGAAAAATCTTCTATCACTGTCTTGAGACAATTTCTGCAGTACTTAGGACAAGCCTATTTGGGTGTTCTTTGATCAAAAAAGGTAAATGGGGTACCTAAAATTTACACTCTGTACTACACACCACAACAATGGCAATTTGAATCAAGAAAGCTGTGTTATGAAATACAGCCTGGCAACTATAGTATGTTTAAAGGAATATTTTATGCAGAGCAGTAACTCATTGTAACCAAATCTTTTATTCACCTCACTGAAATGACTTCAATCCATATTACCTCCACTGTTTAAACTTAATAAAATGGCCAAATTAATGTCTGTGTCAGGATCAGGTAACTGACTTGATCTAGAAAGTATGTTAGGAAAGAGTTGGAAGTGATGGGATGGAAAGAGAATACTCACCTGTCCACCATATTGGCTGCTTCCTGAGGGATAAGATCCCTATTTAAAAAAAATGACAGAAAATTAACATCAGTTACTTTTTGTTTTTCTGTGCAGAATGAAACATCACAGGACTTTTGACAGGAGATCTCAGTCATAATCTGGAAACGATATTAGTCTAAAAAATGCAGTGAAAGACTTCTGACAATGTCTAAGTTCTTCAACAGCTGAAAGTAGTAAATTAGGCAGTCACAAAACATCTGCTGAGATTGTTCTGTTACATAAAGAAATGGATCAAAAGTGTCTTATGTGGCTCTATTCATGAGAAAAAAATCAACTTTCTTTGTGATTTTCAACTATGTCAGACATGTTCAGAGAGCATCATGTGTATTATATTAAAAACATTTTTAATATTACCAAATCAGTAGTTTGGGGTAAAAAAAATGATTTGCAGCTGTTAAGAATCCTCTCCATTCTACAGGAGATTATCTTTTTAGTAGAGTGATTCTGAAGTCCAATGCTTGCCAGTGGAGTAAAAAGAAATTAATTTTTTTTTAGTATGGTAGAGTGAGACATTGGAAACACAGTGATAGTAGTAAAAAAATAAGCTCCATCTAATGAGTTAGTTTCCATTTCATCTGTCAGAAATTTGCACTAGTGACATTTCTGAATCAGTGGCAGTCTGCATAAGGTACACACTTAAGAAGCTGAAGAGGAAAGTAGTGTTATTATGTGCAACACACCAGAATTTATGTTTTTAAAGCAGTATCTATTGGTTTATTCTGTACCAAATTTTCCAAGTATTTGATGTAAATATAAAAAGGATTCATTAAAATAATCTTTGAGATAAGAGGCATTCTAAGGTAAAACAACTAGAATGATGATCTATGGAATTTCTTTACATGGTATTTTGTTCGTGCTACTCCATTTCGAGTGGACTCCAGCTACTACCAGTCCCTGTTTTCAAACATTTATGAGAAGTAAAATTACCCTAAAAAACTGTCAGTATATGTACTGCCTGATATTTTTCATCTAATAAATTGCAAGTAGAAAGATCTTGAAAACAAAGAGAATTTGCTTGCCTGTCCACCATACTGATTGCTTCCAGGATATGAACCCTGTAAAAAGAATGCAAAAATTTTATAAATAATTTTTTTAATAGCATCAAAAATTTTAAATGGCGAAAAAAATTCCTGGACGTAATATAAACGATACTCTGATTAACTGGAAGAACTTTACACAGTTACTAATACACAGTGGCAAGTGACTAATTATCCACACATCATATTGGTGGCTTATGCAGTGAGATGAACCCTGTGAATGGTTCTTCAGTAATTTTTTAAGGTAAGAAAGCTTCTATAACTACAAAGTAAAACCTCGGCTCTTGTATGTAGAAGGATGTAACTGAAATGTCAAGAGTGATTGAATAAAAGCCCCATGCACTCTCTGGAATTATTGTACCCATCTCTGTGACTAAACTGAACTCAATGTTGAATGTCTTCTGGCAAATATGACAACGGAGCCATGTTTATTCTGAGGAACAAATCTGTGTAAATGTGAGAGACAAACTGCCTACCTGCCCACCGTGGTAGCTGGTTCCTGAGAAAGAGCCCTGCATTCAACAGAAACAGCAGTGTTTACTCTGTGTTAATGTCAGTGTCCCAGAGTTCAGATTGCAATGATCAGGTCATTTACGCTGCTTACTGTGATTCTGATTCTTCTTGATTTGTATGTCAAGTAATATATACGTGTATATATATAATGTCTATATAAGTGAGTATTATTATTATTATA
>WAAE01018166.1:0-33580 GCA_013400495.1 Nicator chloris | reverse complement strand
CTTGTCCTATCACTACATCCCCTCGTAAAAATTCACTCTCCACCTGAAGGTCCCCTTCAGGTACTGGAAGGCTGCTGGAAGGTCTCCCCAGAGCCTTCTCTTCTGATTTCCCAAACTATACTATACAAACTATAGCATGCATGCAGTTTATTTCTGTTACATAAAGCAATAAAAATAAAATAATTAAAATAAGTTTTTTTAAAAAAAAGGAAAGAGGCAAGGGCGTTCACAATGAGAGAAATTTTTCTACAACCTACCTACAAGTTACAACCTGAATTTGGATCTTATTCAACTCTGATCAATTCCAAAGCATCCTCAAGGCTGAAAGGTGATCACGCAATTTAATTTGATTTTTGGTGGCAGAAAACTTGAGGTAGGGTCACCAGAGCAAAAACAATTCAGAGGATTCTGTGAAACAAAGCATTTTGTCTAGGTACCACCTACTCAAAGTTTATCCTAAATATATCTATCTACATCCTCGCTTTTTTTATATACAGGACACTCTTTTAACCAAAATCAGAGAAAAGCATTCAGCTTGCTTTTAATAGCACAAAGTGCAAAAAAGAAAAACCTATGAAACCTACTTTTTGTTCTGCTGTCCACTTCTATTTTTGTTGGCTCCTGAGTTGCTGTGGCTGGAGGTAATTTCTTCCCAACACTCTGAAAAAAAATAATTATTCTTCTTTAAAATTTGCAGGTTCAGTTAAAAGTTGGACAACATAAAAAATGGTAATTGAAATAGAAAAATATAGGCGTAGAAAAGGGACAGTAAAGGAAAAGAGGCAAATTATAAACTACACATATATTTGTTACTGGGGATTAACTTTTTTTAAAATTAAAGAGAATTCATAAAAATGTGATCCTCCAATTTCCCTTCACTAATGTTTACTAACATTTTAAAATGATAACCCCTTAACACTTAGACTCTGAGTTTCAGGGAAGACACAGAAGTTTCACTGGTAGATTGAATATTAAGCAATCGATGAAATTACTGAGAGAAAAGTATTATTCAGTACCAAAAGTAAAGCTGAGAGAAGCAGTAGGGAGGAACTCACTCAACTTCTGGTCATACAAGGAGTATTCATTTCAGTCATGCTAGATTGAGTGTGATTTTTATATTGACAACCTCTCTTTCTTATTTTATTATTTTTTATTTCTTTTTAGCAAAAGTAACTAATTTACAGTGGGCTGCTATAATAAGCAATAACTTGCCTCAGTTGAAACTGTAAACAAATGCTATCTGCCCCAGCAAAATAAAATAGAATAAAATCAGTGATACTCATCTTTATGTATCTTCTCCTATTATTATATGCATGCCATTCCCTCTCTCTCTCAGCTTGTCTCCCTATGAAGGAAGTTTTCTATCTTTAAAATCCTAGCAATTTAGATGAAAAAATAAGCATAATTGTTTCTGAAAAGCCCTAGCTGCCATTCAACCTCCTTTCCTGGGAAGGTCTGCATGAACACCACAAAGCTCATCCATGCTTTCATGACTGCCTGAGTAAAAGCTTAGAGACCAGAGTGCTAAGATCTAGTCTTGGAAGTACCGAGTACCAGAAGGCCCATAAGAAAACACTGGTCAATATAAGAAGCAACAGGAGCAGAGCTCTTTGAGTAGCTGAAAAATTCCAAGGTGTATAAAGAATACTGAGAGCCCCATGTAAATAACATGTAATAATGTGTCAAAATGTATCCATGAAAAGGACTCAAATACACACAGAGATTTTAGGCTGGTAAAAAGAGCACGTAGGGAGGAAAGATGGTTTTGAGAGTTGTGCACAAGACAGTCATCAAATCCATGTTATGTTGACAGCAATGCACACTATGAATTGCAATACCCACAAATATCCTGTTGCAACTTAGTTTGCACGTGGAAGCAGAAATACCTGACCTTCTGATAAGTTTATAACTGTACTCAGAATCCAGAGTTTGTGAACTGCTAAGGAAGAGAAATAAACAACAAAACTCTAGAGAACCTCCCAAATTCTTTTCTGCGGTGGGAATGAAAGATAAGAAGCATCAACTGAGCCAGTGATTAGGGAGGTAACAGAAAAATAGAAGATGATAGGTATCTGCAAATTGAGAGAAGGCAAAACTAAGAAAAGTGCATGACCTGGTTGTGCTGGAGAATTTAAAGTCAAGAAGGATAATGATAAATCTGAGAGATATCTGCAAAGCAGTGAAAATTGTACTAAAAGAGATATAATGAAGAATGTGAAGATATGAGGCATTTGCATTTATACAGATAAGTACAGAATGCCTTCAAGATGAAAGTGAGACTGGGAAGGCACCTTCTGGGTCAGAGGCAAACAGGGCAGTTCAAGGCAGCAGCAAATCACAGTACGTGCTTGGTCATGATCAAACCTTTATTGCCATTTCTGCTTCAGGAAATTGTTTAGGAAAATGACAACAGCAGATACTCTGAACTGCAATTTGGCTCATAAAGACATGCTCACTAAAGGAATATGAAACCCCTTTAAATTAGGGGAGGTTTTGGTTTTTTCAAAGATTAAATTATTATGCAAGACCAATCAATTAAAGGAAATATTTTAGTAATTGCTTTACCATACATGAATCATTGATTTTATGCCATGAAACCAAATACCATATAAACCCACCATAGCCTAAAATTTAACAAGCTACAGATCACAACAAAAGAATCATGGGCAAAAAGGAAGATATTTGTGTATCCTAGTGGAAAATCCATTATGCAAAGTAATTTCCTAATGTATAGAAGCAGATGCAAGGGCAATGCTTGAAAACATTAATTCATCTATTCATTCAGAACAAATGCCTGTGCAGGTGATAAATCAGTATTGGGAAACAACTTGTGAGCAGAAAAGGGAATACTATCCAAACAAGGCTGCTCTTTTATTAGGAGCTAGGAGGAATAATTCAAATAATTTTTATGAGGGTTGCATAGGACCCACTCCAGTGAGAAAGGATACCTGAATTTGTTGTGGGATAGGGAGAGGAGAAGGCAAGTGGAACTGCTATTCTTTAATTGTGGGATTGAGGGGACTGCACTCTGGGATTTCTAGGGGAGAAACAAGCATCACTGACAGGAAAAAGGAAAAAAAAATTGATAAGTCATGCAAATCTGGTTTCAGGTGGACCTGAACTGCCAAGGTGTTTTACTCATCCTATAAAGTGGTCCTAAAGGAGGTGAGGTTTTAAAAATAGTTATTTATGTTCCCTATTGGTCTACATTTGCATGTAGAAGTATTCCCAAGAAGCAAGCACATCTTATCCCTTCGGGACACAGGCACAAAACAAGACTTAGAAATTGAAGGACTTTTTGGGAAGTTAGACATTCCAAATCCAAGAACAGGATCCTCAACCCTGCCAACAATCCCTGACATCTCCCAGCATAAACTGTCTCACTCCATTTACCTAAATCTATCATGCTGTCAATAATGTTTGCAATTAAAAGTCAAATGCAGCATGAACCAGAATGCCCATAATGGCATCTTCCAGCAGTGTCCTAAATACCAGGCTGCAAAGACAAGTGAAGTTCTGCTTTTTCTCTCTAAAGCTGTATCTTGGATTCTTGGCTGCAGAATGGTTTCATCACCAGCCAGAAGGGTAGCATATCATTCTGTGCCTTTGTATCTGTAGCCTGGTGGTGGTACAGAGACACTCCTAAAGACTACTGTTTCAGTTTCCATCTATTCTCCTCCAGCATGCTGATTATCCTAAATCTCTTCTTTTCTAGGTGGTGGCAGTGAGCCTTGTTCCACTTACATTTCTCTGTAGATACCACTTTGACTTGCTTAGTCCTGTCACACAAGAAAAACATGGTGGAAACAGTTTGTGTTTTCTGACTCCAAGCCTAGGTTGACTCCCAACACAACAGAATATTATCAAGAAAACAGGCAGAATCTTAATCCCACTATTTCTCCAAGGCGACCATCATTAGATTATTTAGCTGTCAGACACAAATTTCACTAATCTTCCGACAAGCAAATCCTAAAGATGAAAAGGGATGAAGTGCCCTCTTGCTGCTGAAACAGCTGATAAAAGCATGAATAATCACCATGATTGTATACAGATATTCAGAGGGACGAGACAGATCCAGCAGCAACCTGGCAGTATTAATGCTTGGGTCAATGAAGCCAGTGGAAGGACAGTCCAGCACTAAATAACCGGTTCTGTGGGCCTTGATGGCATTTTGGTACACTGAAATCTGTATCACTGCAGACCAGTTTCCTCTGGTGCTGAATTAACAGTGATTGCAAAAATGGTTTAGGTGGCACACAAAGTCAGGTAAATGAGGTCACAGTACAATCTGAAGAGTCATTTTCTTTCATTTTTATGTTTTGTCTCAACTGCGATCCCTGTAACAGCAGGGAACAACACAAGAGAAGAAGAACATGAAAAGGACAGTATACAAGTGAGTTTTTCTCACCTAAAGGTGCTTTGGTTGTCCCCTACAACTACTGAGCTCTGACCAGAGGGAGAAAAGTGGACCTGTGGCCAAGTTTCTTCCTTCAGGTTATTTTAGCATTGTACTTCACAGTTTTCTGTTGTGGTTGAAAATTGACTTGCCTATTTACTTTCATTATTCAGGTCTAGTGTGTCTAGAACGTTTCATCTGAAAATTCAAATTGAATTGTCATTTGTGCACAGATAGGTCCCTACAGAAGGTTCTGTTATACTTTGCACCAAAGTAACATACTTACCCATTGAGGTTCCTTTAACAATATAGGCTTCTTGAAGCAATAGCTTATTTATTCAGGAATAAGGAAAAAAAGATTTACTCAGCATCATTATTTATTTTGGAAAGTGTATTGAGGTCTTTATCCTAGATACAATGTTTTGGAAATGCTACTCGGAATATAACTCTATGAAGATATTCTTAAGGAATACATCAGACATTAAAGAATTCATAAAAAGGGGCTGTATGAGCTGGAAACATTAAGCTTAACATAGTTTGTCAGTTTGAATAGTGAAAACACAACAATATGTGCTGGTGCTCTGTACAAGGGAGGAAAAGACAGTTATGTATCTTTTGAACTTCTAGAATTTCAGAAAAACTCAATGACTGGGTCAGACAAAAAAACGTGTCATGTTTCTCTGACCACAATATTTCCTCTTAACATTCAACAAATATATTTAGATGTGGCTTATATGCATGAGAATTTTCTAATATATAGGTTTATATGCAAATCCAGGGCCACTATTAGTGAGAGTATAAAAGCTGTATTCTTCAATGTGTCCTAACATTCCATTTTGTAACTGAGAACATTTGTTCACAAAGAAACAGAAATGGTTATCAGAGTCTCCTAGCTCTGGATTAACAGAAGCATAAACGATCTTCTCACTCCTTCTTATGCATAATGTTGGTGTTGTGAGGGAGTGGTCAAATTAATTTCTTTTTTTCTAATATGCATCAAGTGCTTAAGGAATGTCATTAAGTCCTCTATCCAGCCTATCTGTTCTGCCTTAAATTCTAAAAAAGAGCCAAAATATAAAAACCCCAAAGACTTTCAGATGTCAAAATGCCCTCACTCTGTCAGAAACAAAATAAATGTCCAAGATTTCATTTTTTTCCCAGGCTACCAACATTCAGGTTCACATAAAGCCCTTTCTGTGACAGCATGATCAAGTATTGCTATCCTGAAATTTCCCAAAAGGACAGAGTTAACACTTTTCTGAAGGGTCACCACATGGGACTTCAAAGAGGGTAATGGGAATTTTAAGAAACATTTATAGAGAAAACAAAAATTCTTTGAAGAAAAGTGAACTAAGCACCTGTCTACACATTTGATTGCCTCAGTCATCTACAGTAGCTTCTTCCTCTGTAACTACTTTCTTCACAGCTTTGCTTTGCTAGAAAGACTATCCACGTGCATGTACAATTATTTGTGTTTTTTAACATCAACCAGTTAGGTACATCTGCCCAATGCTAATATAGAGAGACTCAGTTGCTAAAGCTGCACACATTTCTACTGACAGCTTAGCACGAGTGGACCCTGCTCAAAGCCTGGTGCAGGTGAACTTCCCTTGGCTCAGCAGGGAGGGAAACAAGGACTGGATACGTTCAGAAAAGGGCTGAGACCCTGGAGGGCCTCAAGCTGGAAGATAAGAGCAGTTAATGGCCTGCCCATGTAGACATGGAGAAAGAATCCAGTGAGATACTGGAAGACCCCAGAGGATAATTCACCATTGGACCAAGAGGTGCACGCGGGGCACATGAACATCTTGTGCACAGATTGTGAGGGTGTAAAGTCAGGGATTTCTTTGTTCAGAGCCCCTCTCCAGAGGCACCCAGCTTGAGCTTAAAAATAAACCAACTCTGCCTCAAACCCCGAGTACAAACTCTTCTTTAATAGGTCTTGCCTTCAGATCATTCGAAAGTTGAAACATGAACATCACTCAGCTCTAAACACTAGATTATGCTTCCCTAAAGAGTGGTCTCCCTAACCACAGCATCAGATGTAGCACACACTCAGAGAGCTTTTAAGTGGGATGTTCGGTTAATATTCCACAGAATGCAGACAACAAAGCAATTAAAGTATTTTAAGCTTCATATTACAGTTTCTTCTCACATAGTCAAACTATATTTTCTTCCATCTGACAACCTGAAAAACGTGCATTTCCACACTTCATCCGTATTCCTGCAGATTAAAATGCAGTTTTTTCCAACTGATGTCTATATTACACAACTCTTGGACTTGAATGAGCACAGGCCTTCTGATTTACAGCATGTCTTTGCATAAAAATAAGTCCTTTTTTAATTTGAAAAATAATTTACCCATGAAAGGCTTTACCCTTCTGCAGCAGGATTGCAAACCCCTGTATTTAGATGTTGTGAAAGGCCTATGAACTGCTGACATCTTAATTCTCTCTGTCTAGACAAAATCAACAACCTCTAAATAAAAGATGATCCTCCAAATAAACATCCTGTTGTTACAAAGCAAAAGACTGAAGCCTTCATCCCCCTGGAGCTCCTTGGAAATGAACAGTATTTCAGCCTGACTCTTACCACAATTAACAGGTCTGGACCAAGCAGACAAGTCAAGAGTGAACAAGTGGATGCCCTATAAATGCTCATGTACATCAGTCCACTGGGAACTGGCTACAACACCACCAGTGCTTTAGAGGAAAACAATATTCAAGTAGCCAACAAGAATATGCTGTTTGAATGTGAAAGGCTTTTGGAATTAGCATGCATATGCAGAAAAACTAAAGGTATCTGGGGGACAATGCTTTCTAGTGTTCAATTCAGGAGTTACTTCTTGAATACAAAGAAAGAAAAGGAAAGAAAAGACAAGGTGTGTACAAAAATAGCATGTCAGTCTAAATCCTACTACGATGCCCATTGCAGAGAATGGTAAACAGGTTGTGATTACACGACACCACCCTTGGTTCACTTGGTGCCCTAGAAATACAGCACTGATTGTCAGAGCATCTTACAATTACCGTATCTGCCATCCACTGTCACGGCCCTGCAATCCAAGCAGACAAGCAAGCAAGGAAGTAAACACAGCAAAGGAAACAGAACTGAGGTCCCCAGACAAGAGAAATTTTAGAACAAAACATGGTTTTTCTGGGGCTTTTTTACCAATTCATCCCTGATGTTTATTCTTCTGATATAATTCTTTCTTACAGTTGACAAGAAGCAAAATAACCCCTACTCATTGGTTAAAATGCTTAAACTACATCAAGCCTAATAATAAATTCTTTGAGTGCTTGAGGAATAGTCACTTTTTTATTAAAAACCATTTTATTTTTCAAAATAACTGTAACTTTTGAAATATTTAATAAAGTAAGTTACTGGTGTTTTACTTAATTACATCAAAAAGTATTTGAGAATCACATAAAGGGAAGTGCTTGAAAATCACCTGCTGGGCAGACAAGGAATTGTTTATGTGATTCTCAAATTTGTGGCAAAATAAAGACAAAATGACAAGCCAGTACTACCTTTGGCATACCACTGTGAAGGATTACATACAGAAGAAAAGGGAGGGAGAAAGGAAGGTCAGGATGGTTTAATCAGTATGTGCTGACACCCCCTATTGGCTCAGAGTCTGTCACTCCAAAACTAAAGATGAGGAGACTAAGTTCTTTGGTAGATTTTCCAGGTGTGCATTTTCTTTAGGAGAAGGCACTAGGTCCTGCAATTAAACTTAATTTATTGCTTTTATCTTGTATGAATCAAATTTTATCTACTGAATATGTTACTCATAATTGCTTATTGAGTGATTATTTAGCATGATTTCTTACTTAACCACTGAAAAGCTAAGAAATCTTAAAATTTAGGGTTTCATACTGCCCCTTGCTCTGTTGTGACTACATGAGCCTCACAGTTTACATGTAATCTGCTTACACTTCTTAGTACAATGACATTCAGCTGGTTTTGTAACTGAGATGTAAAAAGACAAGATGTAGTGTCCTGATGTAGTTACTCAAGATGGAGTGAATTTCATTTAAACATCAACTGTGAGCCAGATACCAGTCACTGCAGGCTTCCCTTTTGTCACTGGAGGTAAAACAGTCCTTTTACCATGTAATTCAAAGCTCCTGTCCTAATAATGATTTTCAGTCTATAGACTGTGAAGAGACTGCTTCTTGTCTACCAGCAACATCATCTGCACCTAAATTCAATCACCAGAATCCCATGATAGTTCCTATTTTTAAATGTCTTTGTTGTGTAGTCCATGCATGTTTCCTGCCAGGACAGCAGCCAGGTAATCTATCTAAAGATCTGTCCTTATCTATCTGGATTTATATATCTACAGATTAGCAACAAATCTGTAAATCCAGCTACCTAGTAACTAAATAACTAAATAATGATGTGGCAGCATACAGTGTTGTCTTTATACAAGTCCTGTAGCATAGTTTCTATTTTGCATAGCCAATTCACAGCAATTTTCATTAAAACACATGAATTTAAAAAGTTGCTGCCTCTGGCTCCTGAGAAGATTGAATCTGTAACCTCACTGCATGCTCGAAACTAAAACTGAGATTAGGAAGAGTTTACTGTTCATCCTTTAAAAAAAGATCTTAACTTGGATAAGTAACATTAAAAGACAGAAAACAAAGGTTAGGATTTCATCGTGGTGATCAGTGGAGTTGTTCAGGGATCTAGACCAAGGCTCTTGTTTTCCACACCTTTGCAGATGACCCACCAAAGGGGAAAGACAGAAACTAAGTTCAGGTAGAAATAAAATAACACATTTGGAGGAAAAATGCTATCTTAAGACAGAAATTACAGGCTTTAAAACCCATAGTTGTTAATACTTTGGAAAGCAATAAAGAGCAATGGAAAGTGCTATCAAAATGCTGCATAAATTCATCCACCACCTTGACCATTGTGTGCAGTTCTCACCTCCTTTTGCCCTCACACACGAACCACCTAAGTTCCCCAAGGGACTGAAAAAGACAGAAAGTCACCAAGAATGATCAAACATATGGAACAGATCCCTCATTCTGGGAAAAAAAGACACACACAGGTGACACAAGTCTATAAAAATCTGAGAGAAGGTAGATAGGGAGGAGTCACACGTTATCTCTTCCAGTAATAAAAATTAAGGACTGACTCATCTCTTCCAGTAATAAAAATTAAGGGCTATCAGATGAAATTAGCAGGTGCCACATTCAAAACAAACAGAGGGAGGTAACTCCTTCCCATGGTGTGTGATCCAGCAGACTGGAACGCTTTCACAGGAACTACAGGTGCTAAAATGTTACGTGCAATGAAAATGTGACTACTTGATTTGCCAAGGAACAAAAATCCATCATGGTTATTAATATGAATTTCAAAATGATTAGAGGCTTTTAAGACTCTGCAGGAATTTCTTTGTGCAGCCTGTTCCAAGAGTCTTGCCCCAGGTTTCCAGTATTGACCTCTCGTGGAGACACAACGTGAGCCCAGGCACAGGCCTGATCTGAACTACACATTTCCCAGGCTCTTCCAATTTCCAAGAAATATTATTCTTTAACATAAGGAAATGGGATATTGAATACAAGACTCTTCAGAAAGTAAATTTAAATAAAGCAAAGTGATATAAAACCAAAGGTAACTTAAGGGAAATTTCAAAGGATTACTCCAGCTCCTATCTCCCCCCTAAATATTATCAAACACACTAAGTTCTTCAGATAAAAAGAAAGCAAAATCATAGAGAGAATAAAGATATATGGAGAAAAATAATTAGAAAAGTCTTCAAAATTATACAGTCCTCTGATAGGATACTACAGAAATTTTCAATGGAAAAATTTCAAAACTAAGAAATGTTTTATGGTATGTATATAATTCAACTTCCCTGGGCCACCTTTTGCAGTTGCCACAGAAGTGAAAACCCACTAGGAATCTAAAAGATTATAAAAATCAAACACTGGATTGACAGTCAGCTATTGCAATGAAAAAGACAAATCCACAGTACAGAAATGTATATTTACATTTCCTGTTTAGCCACCTCAAACGTGTTATGACCTGTAAGGTGGATTATGTCCAACACTACAAAGTGAAACCTTGTACAACTTACCAACCTCCTGAATAAACTCCAATTTATTTCTAGTCAAGCTGTCTGGAAGGGCTTTGACTGTTAGCAGCTTTTGCTGAGAAACTGCTGAGATTTAGGACATCATGAGATGCACAATATTTCAGAGTATGAATACAAACTGTTCTCTCAATGGTGAAATTGATGTTTATATTGAAGTGTAACTGTTTGTATCGTCCACATTCATGTAATTTATATTCCTGCATTTAAAGGAGTCTCAAACCTTCATAGTGGGGAAGACTTCTAATTAGAGAGGCTGCTTCACAGACTCCTAACTTCCCATTTGCAATGACAAAGTGTCTCTTCAGCAATTTCAGAACTGTTTAAATGGAAAACTAGTTCTGTTCCTGTTTCCAGCTGTTGAGCTCCATTTAGAAATGATCTGAGCCAGCACCAAATGTCTCATCCAGCTACCCAAGCACTAAAACTACCAGGTATTAAACCACCACCATCAGTCTTCAAACCAAAGATGAAGAATACCTTCATTAGAATTATGCAACACACCAGAGAAATCTGTGCTATCTGAAATAACATTCGAAGTAATAAATAGGTAAACCATGCAATGCAAAATTTTTGGTTTAACCTCTTGGATGGAAAAGGGGGTAGAAATAAAGCCATGAACAGTGAAACATCATTCCCATTAAAACTCTGGGTAGCTTGGAGAGCAGAACCGTGCATATTTTGCTTTTTGCAGTGTTCTCCACAGTTAAACCTGTTCTACCAGCAGGTAAATTCAGACTCTAAAGCTGTTGTAACTTCATATTTTGACAAGTTCTTAAAATTTGAAATTATGGACAGGGAGGGGACTGGAGAGGCTTTTTTCCTACCAACATGCTTGATGTGTTGGACAGGAGAGAAACCTATGTATCTTAAACTTGCATGCATTAAAACAATGGTATTTCTGTAAAATTTGGAATCCTCACATTTGATGCTGTCAGGCTGTCAGTTTCAAACGATTAATGAACTAAAAATCTGCCTGCCTAAAAGGTCAATGGTGAGAAAGTGAACATAAGAGTTTAGATTAGATAGATGCTGCTGAAACAAATGGAGTGAGACATATTAGAAGCACTGATGAGTAAAAACACTTCAGTAAATGAAATAAAAGGCACACACAGAATGAAACCCACACAGCAGGCTCCCAGCTGCCTGATCTCAAAGCTCTGGAAGCGTGCACATCAAAATGAGCACGATGAACAAGCTCATTTTCTTTTTTCCTTAAGCTGCAGATCTGTAATGCTAGAAGGTGCTTTTGTATCAAAAGTATTTTTTTAAGCAGAAAATCTTTCTTCCCTGCTTTATTTTTCATTGTCCTTTTTTACTTTCTTTTGCATAAAGGTAAAGGAAACATGTCCCTTTGCTTTCTTTGTCATGACTTTTACCATTTGCAGGTTGTCATTCACAATTAATTTCTATCTCTTCTAGGAAAAGTACTTCAGTTAGTCTGCACTAAGTGAACGAAATTCCTTCCTACTCTCCCAGGAGAACCATGCCTGTGTCTAGATTGCAGCTGGTAACTTGCATGATCCAGACTGCACCATCCAGCTTAGAAACCAGAGTTATAAAACCTCCCTCTTTACAACAATTATTGAACCTTACAACTGCTACTTGAATCTCCACTTCCTTTTGCAGCAGGAAGGAAAGCAGTGCAGCTACTTCCATCTCTGAGAAGAATAAAAGAATCTATGAAAACTGTAACCACGGAATGTCTCTTTAATATCTTCCTCTTTAAAGTGGCAACAATATTTCTATGCTCTTTTGTGAAAGTTACGATTTTGTCAACAAACTGACAAGTAGCTGTTCAATGATATTTTTCAAATTCAATTATTATAAACAAAAGAACAAACCCATACTGTCATGCAGATTATCTCAGACTTAGTGCTGACAACAAATATTTCTTCCATTTTGGAATTATACTTCTTCTTTTGTCCTCAGATTAACTTTCATTGTTTTAGACTTGGGGTTCTTCCCCTCACCTTACATCACTGAAATCGAAAGTTACTGAGGAAGAACAGTGAGATATTTTTATTTTAAACACTTAGAGGGAAGACTGCGGAGCAACTCAAAACATAAATGAAAAATGACTTTTACCATGTGTTTCATATCTTCTTTCCAGCAAGTGCTTTAGGTACAGAAGGAAGTACCAGCTGTCCAGGTGGAGGACTCTCCTCTTTGTGGCCAGTGTGTGGCAAAGAGCCCAGCACCCAGCAGAAAGCAGCCACCAGCAGCCCCTGCTTGGCCACTACTCACTGCTGCATCAGGACTTCCTCCCCAGGAGCTGCCCTCTCTCCCCTCCCCTTGGCTTTCATTGGGAAGCTTTTATAAAGCATTCAGTCAGCTAACTGTAATAATATTAGCTCACATCTCTAGTATTTAAGGAGTATTTTAGAAACACAGAATGCCAAGAAACTCCTATAGAAACACACACACAGCATTAAAAAGGCTTCTTAGAAACTGGCCTACAGATTTTTTATCTTGCCAAGTGCCTGGCTGATCTGTGATCCTTTCACACTCCTCCCTTCCTCTTTTCTTTATTTAAGGCAGAAAACAAGAAAGACACATGGCACATTTTAGGAGAAAAAGCAATTAAAAAAACTTGTTGCTTCATTTCTGCATACAGCTTACTAACTATAGCTGTGAAAAGCCAAAGTTGAGGGAAATTTACGTTTTTGTACTAAGAGCTCCCAAAGTATCTGCAAATAATTAAACAGTTTACTTGGTATCTATCCATTCAGCTTTCTATAAAGTTTTACAAGCAACAGTTGATTCTAGTTGCTTTTTTCTTGGGGGAAAAAAAGATAATTTCCATGTAGGTTTTATTATTGCAATACAATTTGCTAAAACACTCATTCATATCAATTTTCCTCACTTGGACAAATGGCACCTCAGACAGAAGAGGAATTAGTAAAGGTCTTCATCTTTTTTCTGACAAGAAGAAGTATAGTTTTGTTAGTGTATTTAGGACAAAAAAAACACACGGTGGGGGTGGTGAATTTTCACTTACTAAGCAAACATTTGAAAGAGCAACACATCCTAAAGATTTTAAACTTGTCTTGCTTAACTCTAAACTTGCATCATTCTTTAGAGTGAGAAAATTGAAACCACATCATATAGAAATAGAAAACATGTGCGCAAGTTTAATGGCCAAACAGGCAGAAAGGAAAAAACTCAAGCTAAATAGAGCCAGGAGAGAATATGTTTTTCACACAGAAGTAACCCCCTATTCTAATATGGACCTCCATAGCAGGAATGGACTTCAGGATCCTCAGCACTCTTTTTTCCTTCTTTTCTTTTTACCTATCCAGCATCTCCAAAGCATGCAGAAGAGCCAGAGAACCTAGAGTGGAAACCTGTGTTATGCAGAGTATATATTACCATACAGTTTTAAATAGCCACAAAAAGAAAACCCCAACTAACTGTAAAATAAATACCTCCTCTCCCATTGTGAAGCCAAGCTGCCTTTCAGCAGCTTGAAGTGTCTAAGAAGAGTCCTGGAGTCCTGCCCCTTCCTTGCATGAGCTCAGCTCAGCTTGAGCAGGAGCCCAGCCCTGACACTGACTCACAGGCAGGGCCATCCCCAGGAAACAAAAGTTCCACTTGTTTATTTCACAGGAAATCTGGACCTTTTCCTACCTCTGCTCACTCACAGCAAGAAGTTTCCTCTCCTCTCCAGCTTAGACTTTCCTGGCTGCTTGAGACCACCAGCTAAGAAAAGCAAGGATGTGAGTGATGATTTACAGAACTTTTGTGAACAGCCCAGGCAATAAATTTTGCAAATGATTCTATATTGGCGAATGAGCTTATGACAAATTCTGAATGTATTGGTCTTTCTGGCAGGGGAGAAAAAAGGTTGAAATTTTGTGTAACTTATGTCTTTGTTTTGGCTTTTGTTTTTAAAGAAAAATGTTCAAGAAACTGAAATATCAATAACATGATGCTCTGTTCCATTAAAATCTTATAAATTCTTAATGCTGCCTCCCTACAAACATTCAACTTTAAAATGTCTGACTAAGGGCAGGGGAGGGAAAGACACAGGTGATTTGGAAGAAAATAAAGATTTATATTTAAGTAAGCTACAAGATACTATACATTCTCATTTCCATTTGACTATTAAAAAATAATACTCAACTAGGAAAAATATAAAGAAAACATTTCAGAAAATTTTGACAAGCTAATAAAGCTAAATAGACAACAAAAGATGAGCAGAGATTTCACTTTAAAGGTTATATTCAGTTTGGTTTACATTCATCAGCCTTTTTATTTATGTAATTTTCAAAGTAGTGTAAGTAAATTTCAAGGCAGGTAATTTTTTTGCGTAACTATTTCTTCGGTTTTCAAAGTTAATGTGCGCTAAGAATATCAGAAGTTATTTCATTAGAATTTCTTTATAATCTTGTCAAAGTTATAAAACTTAACAACTCAGATGTAGTAATTACAAATCAGTTATTCTATCTTACAAAATCCAGATGGAGCAAGAAGGAAAAATACATTTTACTGAGAAATACTAGGGCAGTTTATAAAACTGTTTATCCCTAAAGTCTTGATTACACTAAATTAAATCTTTTCACATCAATGTATATAAATTAATTTTGCTTAGGTAGATTTTATTGCTATTAATAAACATGTCATATTGATTCAGGAACCAGTCCTCTTGAAGCTCATCAGACAGTAAATAAGCTAGCTTGCAGGTCAGTGCTGTTGAAGCACTTTCTGAAGCATTCTCTCTGTACTGTTGAAACATGAGACAAACATTCCTAGAAATTCAGTTTATGTCTCCATCAAGTATCTCTGTAACTCAGGAAACCAGCTTTATATTAAGCTATGTAAGCAAAGTGTTTTGGGGTTTTTAACAATTCTTCTTTTAGAGTGTCTGTTGGGGTAAAAGGCCTGGTAATGGTACAGACTCAACTGAAATTCAGAGATTTACAATGTTTTGCAGGCTGATCAACAGCTGGATCCAAAGCAACTTAAAACATATAGACTTTTATTGCCATCCTATTATGAAATAAAATTGCATTAGCTTAAACCTACACATCCTGTTTTTCTTACTGGAGCATCCTGAGATTTCGTAATCAAAACCATGACTGAAATAACAGGAGTTTTCCTTCCCACAGAACACTCCTCCAGGAGAACTCAATCTGGCAGAAACCCAGTGCTGTGCCCCAGGATCAGACCTTCCACGTTGCTTTTAGGAATAACTTGTAGTACTATCAATACTTCTTACACTACTCTACTTCTATTTTAAGATGTTCTCCAAGCAGCTCGAGTCAGAAACATAAGTTGAAAATACTTTCATGCATATGTTTGGTGTGTTTCTTTCACACTGACAAATTCTTTCTGAATCAAGTCCAACTGTACACAAGTAAAGTCTTGTGCCATGGACAACTAACTTGGAATTATTTAGAGTCAAATAGCCGCCCTAATTAAAAAAAAAAAAAAAAAAGCCTAATAAACCATCACAGGCAGCACAAACCAGTGTGTGGGTAACATCCTCTGCCAAAAACCAGCAGTGCAGGCTGATGTGTAAGCTGAACCATGTCATTGATACCTGGACAACTCTGTTCATACAGCTTGAACATTTTAGAAACCAAACTGACACAACATGAAAGCACAGATGGGATAGCACGGAAGGGAAGGAAGCATACAGGACATCAGGAGTCATTCTTCACTCACACTGCACAGTTCAGTGACTCAGCAGAGTCACTGCCAGCTGAAGTTATCAAATTTATACCTCTCTAAATTTAATTTTGCATCCCCCATTCTATTCCCTTAGTGCTATGTCCTGCTTTGAGTCTGCCTCCCCAAAATGGGGCAAGCTGCTTTTCAACTCTCCCGTCAATCTTAATTCCGCTACCTCTTCTTATTCCTCCAGAATAGGGTAGTAAATCTTCTAAAGTATTTATTTATAATGTCCACATTGCCTCATGAACATCAGCCACCATTTGCAAACCTGTAGTATATTTTCATATAATGAAACAAACACATAAATCCTGTTTCCACCGTGAACTCAAGGCATGGGAAGTTACACCAGCAAAGGAGCGAGACCCTGCTGCAGGCAGCCCTGCTCTCATGACAGCTGCAGAAGGGGTCAGGGTCCCTCTTCCCCTGCAGCTTTCCTCACAAGATGGCACTAGAATAAATGGTTAGGACAGGGATGCCAGACTGCAGCAGACAGAAACTTCAAAGCAGAACATGAATGTAGCTTGAACAGATGAGTGCTTCCTCTGTTCCTACACGGAACTTGACAAACTGCTGATGCTTGCCACGTCTGCTGCTGCCACCGCCGATGGCTGCCTCTGACGAGAGGAATGCCAGAAACCTGTGCTTTCAAGTGCAAAGTGCTGCACACACACTTGGTGCTCCCACTGTGTGCTCTCTGCCTCAGCAGGTGTTTCTAATAGTGTTTCTAGTCAGTACCAGGTGGTTTTGCTCACATCCCTTTTTAATCTCAGGATTTTGAACACTGACTCCAACATTTCTATTAGGGGAACAAGACTTCCAAAGGCATCGGAGAGGCAAAGCAAGTGGCAGCAAGCCATGAGATGCAGGCACACGTGGCACACGCAGCCAGGGCTGGCCACGCACCACGGGTGCCGCTGGCAGGGCTGCCAGGGCACAGGCACATTGTCAGCTGGCTTAGAAACACCAGGAGGAGCCTCCCGCTTGTGTTTCTCAAAGATTCTCTTTAAATGACAGCTGAAAATTAAGGGGTAAAAATGTTTTCTGCAAGCAAGGAGGCAGGAACTGACAGAACAGGTGTGCAAAGACAGACTCAACACAGTTTGTGCGTTCCCAGCTTGCCGGCTCGAAATAGAAACTCAGACCTTGCAGGCATTCAGTCTCAGAGTTTACAAATTTTTATCTTATTACAAAGGACAAGTAGACTTAATAATTGACAAGAGCTGCTAGCCCTTCTAGCCCTTGTGTCTACTTCCATTAGATCTTCTCCATTTCTCCTCTCCAAAACATACCGAATATATAGAAAAAAAATAAAGATTTCTGTATGAATTCAGTGCTTTGCAGTAAGGATCCCTAAACACCAGTTAACTAGATCTTACAAGTTGCTGACTCTAGGGCCATGACAGCCTCCCCCTTTTTATTAAATCATTACAGTGTCTGCAATACTCCCTGGGTTGATGGCTGAGTATGTAATTTACACTAAGTTTTGGCAAACAGTACTGTGATCTCATCAAAGGATGTTCATGTAATCTAGCTCTGCTCAAATCCACCACTGCTAGCCAACTATGAAAGAGAGTTACAAATACATCTCAAGTGGAAAATGTAAGTACTCTCAGTAGTCTCTTCTGAAGTAAAGAGAGTTTTCAGAAAGATAAAAATAGCTTTTTAAGACATTTTATTTTATATTCACCTATCATGGTCTTTAGCATTTCCAAGCTGAAGCCTCAACTCGCAAATCAACCTGATACAGTTAACTCAGACTAAGGAATGTACTGGTTGAATTAATTTTCCTGTACTTGTAGAGGTTTATTCTTAGATACAGGAGAGGAAAAAATGATAGCTTGTTAGAACAACAGAAGCACATACAGATCATATTGGAAGGAAGTCCAACCTAGCAACAGAACCTTTAGATAAGCTACTACAAAATGAAAAAGGAAAAAAAAGAAGTAAGCATAAGCACCTGTTTAAATGTGTTAAAGCTGCAGAGCAGAAGAGAGACATGTGAGACAGGCATTTCTATTTGACCATAAAAATTGTGCTGCTTCAAGAGTGTTACCCTAAATTTTCTCAGGAGACACAACCTGTCTGTATGCATACTGTATTTCTTCTAAAATCTCATCTGTTGGTGAGTCTTGACTACGACTGCACATGACTGACTTCACTCACATGCAACATTGTAAAACAGTTCACTTACATTTATCAGTAATGGAAATTTGTTAGAGCCAAGCCTCAGGAATCTGATTCTGTTTATACCTGGCCAGTGGTCGACTCGTCAGCAGCAACAGGCAATGAAATGGACTACAAAGCACAAGTATTTGATTCCTCTATTTTTCTGAAAGAGCAGAGCTCTGATAGAGCTGCTCAAACTAAACTCCCACGACTGCATCATTCGTTTCCCTAGGATAATCTGCCTCTGTGATTTTTAGAGCAAATAACAGCTAAGCAATGAATTCTTCACACCAATAAAACCAATGGGGTTTCACGCAATTCCTCAGTTTTGCCTTTTATTGAGAGTTTATTGATCACCTTAAAAGACAAGGGCGATTATAACCCACATTGTTGCCATTGAGCAAACACTTGAAGCACATTAAACTGCCTGGTGATTTACAGGAGAGCCTAATGGCATCTGCTTCTGCTCAGCCGGCAGCAAACCTTTCTGCCTTCATGTTCCTGCCAATATTTGTGTAAAAGCCTTTTTAACACCCCAGTATTTCTGTGTGAAATATGATCTAAGCTTATGATTCATAAAATTGAAAACATATTAGAACACAAAGTGATAACACCAACAAAATACGACCCTGCTGATTCTTCTGTAAATGGGACTGGCATTTTACATGGGAGCTATCATGTTATAAATAATTCCACATTATAAAATCCTCACAGTAGCTTACTGATGCTTTTTAAAAAACAGCTGTTGTTAGGACATATTTTAAATTTAAAAAGTTAAAATTATCATTACAGTAATATTTCATTAATAATTTTATCAAGAAGAAGCAACAGAAAGAGTTTTAGGGTCTCCAAACTTCAGAAAGCATAAAAAAAATTAAAAAGGGAGAATAGAGGAAAGCATTTTTCTCCTTTGTCACAAGTTTACAAGTTATTAAAAAACTAAGGCTACTTTTAAATCAGAAAGACACATAATAGAGCAAAGATCCCTTTAAAAATGACACTGCTTGAGAAAAATATGGTCTGATTTGGAACTCTTCATGCATTGCTACACTTTGAACCAGTATGCAAAGCTTTCAGGCTAAATTGGGCCTTGCTTGGGATGCCCAGCTTAATGCAGGATTCTCTTACACTCAGCATTAAATGGTAAAGAACATGGCAATGACAAGGGAGGAATTTCTTGCAGCTGGGAAACAAGTGTTTAGGGAGGTTTATGGTCTGCAGTCCTAACAGATGTCGTGTCACTGACTCGTTTTGGTGCTGGTAGTAGGCAAAGACCACAGTGCTGAAGCCTCTGAATGGCACCTCTCAAAGGTTAACCTAATCCTAGACAGGAAAAAAGCATCAACAGCAAAGAAGTGTTGCCTTTAATTATCTACACATTTCAAACACAAATGATGGATTGTGTTTATGACATGAAGCCATTATTTTCTACTAATCATGCCAGTTTTAGGAGAACTTGAAGACATAGGCAGGAAGGTCTGTGTTATAAGTTCCCTGAAAATTGTATATTCCATTTTTGGCTGGGTAAAAAACCTGTTAGTTGTTTGTGCAAAACAGAGGTAAGACTTCACATTATTATAAAGTGGAGTAAGATTTTCCTCCAAGGAATGAAGGCCACTTCATAAGGACTTTTCAAAGACTTCAAATGAAAAGAAATGCTTCTGCAAAGCCCCACATGTGAGTTAGGAAGTCCACCCAGAAACAGAAGGCAAGCAGAGTACCATGCGTCAGCAATGGTCAAGCAGTAATACTGTTTAGGTTTTTCCTTTATTTAGATTATTTCAGCTCTTCCCTACTCTCTTTATACTAAATGAAAAATGGTCACCTGCAAAATAATAACCAAATGTCCCTCAGCATAATTTAGTTCAGAAGTTTCCATCTCTCTCTGCAGGACTTCCTCTTCTCCTGTAGTACTGTAACTCAGGGTGGATGTGGGAGTAGGTGTTGTGCTATAAATCAGATCACTGAAATGATCTAGGCTGAAAAAAAAATCTTACAGACCAAAAAAGGTAAGAGCTGTAGTGCCTGTTTCTACAGAGAAGTGGACAAGCATGAATCAAAAGGTGAGAAGTTGCCACACCAGGTATCAAGAGCCCAGGAGCTTCCTAAAATCACCATTGGGGGCAAAGAAACTGCATCATGTAACTATGCCCATAGCAGAACTTGAGGCTGTGGAAGCCTCCTAACACTTCTGAGCACATCAGTAACTCTATGCAAATCTGACTGTTCACTTAAAGGAAGGATTTCACAGATTTTTTTTTTTTTAGTTGTGACTTCATTGGAAACCATGCACTTGTTTGTTTCCCTAAAGAACATACTTGAGAGCAATCAAATTTTTTTTTTTTTTGAATGCAGCTAACCTCACTGGAATCCATTTTCTGGTCTGAGGCAAAAATAAAAAAAGCAGCACCTTGTCTACAGAAAGATTAGGAAATAATGACCATAAAGCTTCAAGTTTTGGCCAGTGACAGAACTTTAAGTTGAAAACCTCTTTAAACCAACAGCAAGAGACAATTAAGGAATGACACATACCTTATCCACTGGGAGGAAGTCGTTTTCAACTTCTATCGACCTTGGTCGTAGCTTTATGGGTTTGTCTTTGAAGATATCTCCAAAGCCAACACCTTTGACCTTTTTGGGTTGGATTGTCGTGCCTCCATTGGCTCCTTCTGATTTTGTACTGCAAGAGTCACCACCATCACTCTCAGAGCCTGTAGCATCTTTTAGGCCTGTGAAAAGGAGGGATGAAAGAAGGTGTGAAGCTCAGGATTTTTAGATCAGATTGTGACTGGAAAATGATCCCTCCCACCATCCTCTCGAGGAAAAATGAAACCACAAGAAATAGGTAGAGAAGATGCTCTCTGTGCCATGCACTCATTTTTGACTTTGAAAAATGACTTTATTTCATCACATTGGTGTAGGTTAGAAATTACACCAATCCACAAATCCACAAAACATGCATACTCCAGCATCAAAACTTCACAAAGGAGGATGGTGATTTCTTGAGTACCAAGAAAGTCCTTATTCCTCAGGCAAAAGTTCTTTGGAAGAGACCTCAATAAAAGAAAGAGTTAAATTCAGCTGTGAGGCACCTATTGTATAAAGCCACATAAAGCTAACAAGCAGTCAGATCAGGCACACTGTACCTTGTATCTGTGTGACTCAAGCCAATTATGCAATTAGTATCTAAAGCTACATTACCTAACAGGGAAATATAAAGCTGAAGCTGTTCAAACAAATTTGCAATCAAATAAGCTGCATAATAAGTTCCCTGCTGCAAATTAAACCTCTCTGTAGCATAGACAGCCTCATAAGAAAAGCACCCATGCACACTCTCCTCTAGAAATGTAACAAATCAAAACTGATGTTCTGATTTGCATTACTTCTTTCAGTGAATAGGAAAATTTATCTGCATGTATCTGAAAATATCTGCTGCTAGAACAGCAGAGGCCACAGATGCAATAAGGTGATGTTTCAGCCACTTTACAGGGGTGCAGCATCAGGTCAAACAGCCACTGGCAGCAGAAGTGACCCACTGAAGTTTCTTTCCCTAGACCACTTAAATCTGCCTCCCTACATTAACTGTTTCCAGGAAAACAGCAGCAATTGCTGCTACTACAGCACTAATTCTACCTAACAATAAGCTTAAATCCTCACATTTCCCTAACAAGCACTCATGATGTCACAGATGTGGCTCTTACAAATCAAAGAAAGAAGAATTTCAAATAAGCTTTTCTTCTTAATTACTTTTATATCAAGGTCAACAAAGTGATTGCAATAGATTGTCATCATAAAATGCTGACAGTACAGATGAACCACAGAGACCAGTGCAAGTCCTAAGGCCTCCAGGGACAACTTCATGATCCAGGACACAAGGGGCTCATCTGTTAAATGGGTTTCAACACCAGGCTGCTGCTAGCAAATGAAATCAGGAGTTACGTGTCAGATCAGGACTTTTAGCCAAAACCAGAAAAGCCACGATATGCTGCCCTGAGATTTTCTGTATCTTTACCATGAAAGGAATATAAAAGCAGAATTAGAGAAAGTTCCCAATTAGAAACAAACAGAAAGACTACAGACTAAGCAAAATACTTTGGCCCTCTAGCCTCCGGAGTGGCTGCCACATCTATTGTTGAACATCAGCAACATTTCTATTTCTTCAGATATTCAATTTAATTCAAATAACACTGAACAAGTTATTTGTTCCATAAGCTGTGCAGGATTGCAATTTAAATGAATATTAAATAATTGTATTACAATACTTTTCTTAATTATGCAAAAGTCTTGATTTCTTTACATTTTATTTTCCTAAGAAGGGCCTGGGAGAAAACCTCAAATCTGGTTAACTACCATATTTATTATGGTAGTTAGAATGGTAGCATGCCTACCATCAGTAAAGCAAATCCTGTGCACTATTTCCAGACCTCAGGAAATCAGTAACCTGGGAATTTAAGCATTGACTGTGATGCTTCTTGGTGCTCTGGAGGGCAGGAGAGCAGTGGTTATCCATAGCAGAGCCACGGCACAGTATTTCCAGCAGAGGCACTCAGAGATGCATGGGTAAATTAAGCCAGACAGGTATAAATCTCCCAGGGCAGTGTGGCAAAGTCACCGCCCCTTTCTTGTTCCCTCCCCTTGCTCTGACTTTGGCAGTAACTGAAGATGCTCTAAATTCTACCAGCTGGACCTTCTCCAGCTTTGCAGATTAGCAATCTCTGGGGCCCTGGCTGAGGTAGAAGCTAGAACCAACTCTATTTACCACTTCTAACTGCAAAGATGATGGTCAGCAATTGACTGTACTGAGTATAAAACATCCACAACTCAAAAACCTCAAACAAATTGGAGTGATCGTAGTCTTTTAGCTGAACAAAATATCTTGATATGGAAAATTTCCCTCTGGCAAAGGTATCTCGGTCATCCTTGCCAAAATCTCAAACTATTCTGTGATGAAGGGAGGAAGCAGTGAAGACATCTCCCTCCAGAAGTAACTGATCCATGACTGCTCTTAGCCACTCCCTGAAATGAACAGAAAAGCTATCTTTAAAATAGGCTATTAAAATAGGTTTTCTGCATCCCTAATTGTGGAAGAAGATCTGGACTTTGGTCAGTGGATGGAATTAAAATATGGAAGTAATTGTGAGAACTACTCAACAGGTCTCACATGGACTTCAGATCTTTGAAGTTTACATGAAAGAAAGATCAGAAACCTCAAGGGGGTCCAATAAGAATAAAGCTTTTTTTCTTTCTGGGTCATCACTTGTTTTTCATTATGGCATTTTCAGCTTTTATGACCATTCTTCTGTGATGAGGCATCACACTTTGCATCAGAAGCCTCACCTAAGGCTCACAACAGATTTCCCAAGCACCACCCATCTGTGCTTGATGATAATTCAAGAGTTGTTCATTCTCCATACTGCCACAGAGCTGTCTCAGTATACAGTCCTCAAAATGAAAGCAACAGCAAACAGGAAATAACAGCATTGCTGCTTTTTTCTTTTTTTCTTTTTTTTAATGAGGACAGAATGGACTGAAGTGTGGCCTGTCCAAACTAAATTGCATTTGAGTGATCAGATACAAACCTCCTGCAAAGCTAAAAAGAGTTCTTCCAGATCAACTGGGAAAATTACCTAATTTAATTTTTTTGACTTACTCAAACTGAGGAGTTCTCTGTACTTAACTAAATAAATCAGTAAGAATAAAAGCCCTGCTTGTGCTCTTATCACAACATGACCGGGGTCTGGAGACAACAGGGACAAAAAAGAAGAACTGTATGTAGTGGAAACTGCAGAACAAATCAGATAAAGTGAGCATCTGCAGTAACGTTAAGAAAGAAAAGTGCATTGCTTGAGTACAAAACAGTGCTGCAGAAAATATTCTAACATGCTCTTACTATTAAAGTTATGCTAAGGACATTCTCTTTTACCTTCCTGTCCAAGTACATGAAATACACTCCTCTGATTTGGACAGATAAAGAACTTGGAAGCAAAGATTTGCAACACTATGCCTACCCTTGCCTGATAAATTCTCTCCTCGTTTATTTTTTCATTGGGTTATTCCCTGATACATATATATATGTATGTATACATATATATGTGTGTGTGTGTGTGTGATACATACATGTGTGTGTATATATATTTGTCAGTAGATATCTATCAGCAATTCTCTTGGTGCACCTGCAACCTGGCTCAGGTGATCTTTCCTCTTAAAACCAGAAAACTGTTCCTCTTCCAGTCACAGTTTTTTTTTTTCCCCATGGAATTTTTTGCCACTACTGCAAATAGCTTAGTGGCAGAACACAGCTGGCTGGATAGTTTCTCCAAAAGTTAAACGTAGCTGATGGACACATCTGGGCTCTAAGCAGGAATCTGAGTGACACAGACTATGGGATTATGAATTTTAAGTATGAAATTTTCTCATGAAGAGCTACAGCTATCAGGGAGGTCAGGCTGCTAAATTAATATTAAAAACTGGAGAGAATTTCAGTGGTCACAGTCCCCCTCTCTGCTGAGCAGCACACCCACTCAGCCTGAAACAGCTGTGGTCTACCACAGCGATGGACTCGAGCACAAGGGTGAGGCCAGCAGCTCAGCAAACTGCTGTCCTCAGGAACACTGAGAACATCTTGCTCTTCTTGGAAGCCCAGCTATTAAGTACTTCAAATAAAGCCAGTATAGGACAAAAGCTACAGTAGTCAGGCCTCTCACTATTTTTTGCTACTTTTTTTTTTTAACAGCAACTTCTCTAGAATCTGTCAGCTCTCTGTCAGCATTTGGAGAGCTGACAAGCTAAGAACATAACATCAATAAGATGCTCACTAACATGCTTACTATCACATCAGTCTTAATAGCAGGAAAGTTTTTCAGAACTTTAATATTTCTCAGGACACATTTCTCACATCTTTTGGGAGTGTCACTTGAAATTCTGGCTCTATAAGCAAAATCACTATTCTTTCACCCAGATTTATTGTTGCTGAATCATCTGTAGCACCACAAGGTAGAGCTCAAATCAAAGCACTGGTTGCATTTTTCTAGTAAGTTCTTTGAAGTCTGAACAAGGGCACCATCACCAGCAAGAAGTTAAAATTCCCAGGGGTCAACTGTTCCCAGCTTTTGGCTGGAATAAGATATGGGTCTACAGCTGTTTAAAAACACTTTGAATTTTGATTCTTTATTGATTCATGCTCCTTACAAATGCAAGCTCATTTAGTATTCATGAAGATTAAATTTTCTCAAAACTGTCTGGGGGAATTTCGCACTTCACACATTTTTTCCTCTATGGGTATATAAGAGAGATTAGTTTCCTCAAGACATTTCAAACACACCACACTCCTGCTATAGCAGTTACAGGTCTTTTGAGAGCAACATTCTGAAATGTACCAAAACAGATCAGCTCAAACAGGGATTAAAAAGAGACCACAACATCATACTTAATTCAGCAATGGCCTCTCAGAGCTGTGCTGGCATCAAACCAGGATTCTAAATCAGAAAGATAGTTAGGGACAATAAAGGGCTGTGTAACTAAAGCTGTTAAAACAAAAATAAACAGCTGTGGTAAAATTAACTCCATTCAAAGCAGGAAACAAATTGTTTCTAAATAGCTTAAAATGGCAGGGGAGAAAAGGAAATACATTCTATGTTTACAGAACTTTCTATTTTGAGCTATTATTTGGCAATTTAATTTTTGTTCTTTATTCTGGATTGTTCTTTCTGCTGACAATTTATGGCCCTGGGCAAAAGATGGACCACTCTGACACAGTAAAGGCCCATGGTGTTCTGGCCCTCTGAGCACTTCTCAGCTCTGTTAAAAGATGGAAAGGTCAGAACACCTGAGACGATGCAAAGGATCTCCTGATTTGGTATAGCAGCCAGAGAGAAACACTGTCAACTGTGTCTAATAACAAAGAAATATGTAAATGAAGCTCACTAAGTTCTTTTACTTTTATGGAAGGGACAGAAAGCAAGGGGAAATATGTCCTTTCCTTCTATTTAGAGAATGACAGCATGGAACGCCCAGGTGACTGATCTGAATGACAAAGGTGGTGAAGTTAGACATGGTAATTGCAGTAGGTGAGACAGGAACTGTCCTTCCTTTTCCTCATATACTGGTGAACACAGAACAAACACCCACATCCTATAAAGTACTAGTCTTGAGCTTGCTTTCTGTCAAAATCCTGTATTTTGTTGAAGCCATCTGCAACAACATTCCAGTGTCATGAAAAAAATCAAAACCAGAAAATAAAATTTGATTCTAAATACTACTGTAGAAGAAAGACATGTTGATTCTTCTTAGTTTAAAGATTAATAAATTCATGCTTTCAAAACACAAATTTATGCTTCTTTACCAAGAGTGATTATACATGTACAAACAGCTCAGGCAAACTATCTCAATATTAGTAATTATTTGTTATTCTCCGTCATTCCTTGAAAAAATGTAACTGTGTCAGCTAAACATTTTGTCATTTGCTTTCAACATGTTCATTTTCCTTTGCATAACAGTTCTTGCCACATAAGAAATGCCCCAAGATTTCTATGTTTGCACAAGTGGTCATGCAAGGGGAAGGGGAGCGGTGCCCAGCCCCACGTTGCAGCATGCATTGAGGGCAATGCAGCACAAGCATCTTCTGCAGCACAAGCATCTTCTGCAGCATGAGCACAGAGCCTTCAGTACAGAACCTGGTGGCTTCCCCACCTCCCCAGCCACTTCCCAGAGTACACTAAGAGCAAACAGGAATCCTCATTTGTTCAAGAGCTCTACAATTGTAGACAACCACTGTCTTCTTCTCCATTGTCTTCTTCATTTGGGGACTACTTCTTTCACCACCCTCACCAAGCACAGGCACATGTTATCACACGTGGAAGGAGAGGTAAGCAGCCACAGCCAATAGGGTTCTTTACCTGCCACTCACCAAGCACAGGTCTTTTGTGAAACTCATGGAGAGCCATTTGGTAATGGGAATCCCAATCAACAGAAAGATTTAACATTTTTCACCCCAGTCAACATAATTTTTCCACACACGGCCCCCAATCCCATGTCATTGGTACATTTGTTCTCCAGCAAACAGGTTGCTTACTTTTAACCATGAAAATGTCCCTCCCCCAGTTTTATAATTTTTCTTTCTCAGATGTTATTTTTCATTACAGCATCTGTAGCAGCTGTGTATTTGATACAAGCTCTCTTTTGCAAGCAAGTTGTAACAAGATGAGGTGAAATACAAAGTTGTAACCATCTTCTCTTCAGAACTGTTAAAATCCACATTCAGGTTTCTAACTTTGCTCACATTCTGACATTCCTAAATGCGGTTTACAACATCATAAATACATCAGCCATATTGATTTCTCAGAACTCTGACCAGCCATAATTCCTCAAGAATTAAGGGGAGGGGGACAAAAAAAAAGGGTAAAAAAAGTGGTGGAGCAATAGAAAACACAAAGCACAATTGAGGTTACTCACGAATGTTTCTGTTTCAACGATCCTGATCTTCTTCCATTATATCTAATAGCTATTACTGACAGCATTGTGGATCCACATATAAGGAAAGAGAGGCAAATACTTGTCAAATCATTTTATCTGCACTGTTCGTCAGTTATTGCATCTTTGAAGAAAAAGAAAGCGAAGCAAGAAAGAGAAACTAAATCAGTAAAAATAAAAAAATTAGAAATCCAAGAAGCGTTGTTCTTGGAGGTGCAAGAAAGCCGCAGGATGAGAGAAAAGAGGGCTGTGATCAACAAAGTGACAAGTTTTTTGTTGCTGTGTGTCTCTCTTCACCCAGCATATGCAGTAGCAAAGATTTTCTGACAGCAGGTTGATGAGCAGAATGCCAAAGGAGCTGGAATTGTTGCTGAGCGGAGCCTGGCACACTTCATGACCAAGAAAGCCGTGTGAGCATATAAAGGCAAGGCCGGGTGTTTCTGCGGGAGACAATCTTGCATATTTCAGTGGAAGGTATCTCTAGAAGCAGCGACTAATTCAACAGCTATTACAGGCCTCGGTTAAGCAAGAAAATTTCTTTTAAACACAGCATTTGGAAAATGGCTTTCAAAATAAAAGTACTTAGCACTGAGCATGTGTTTGTGAAGTAAAAGCTCCAAGCTTGATTACTAAGTTGAGCAACACTTCATGCAATGTGATACAGGTGAATCCAAGCATCGGCTAGGCATAACTAATCTAAAGCTATGAACTCCAGCTTAACTTACAGAGAATTCAGCAAGCTGAAATTAGAGCAGCTATGAGTTGTTTTAACCAGACATCCCTAAATTAAAACAATTCTGTGGAATGTATCTAAATAGTTTTCACTAGAGACATAAGGTGATGGATATCTGCCTACAAATATGGACCATAGAGGAGATATGAAATGGAAGGAGCTGCACCATCAGTTGGCTTGGTCAGGAACAGCATGATGAGTAAGTTTGTAGGAGATGAACTGTAAACAGATGGAGCAGGGATAGTAAGGGATCCTCCTTTTTGTGTGCTAGTTTAGGCAAGAGCATCTGTGATAGTTACAACAGTGTTGTAACAATAGTTACAACCCTTGTTTTGTTTAAGACTTCCCCAGATGACCTGATTTTGTGTATTACCCATTCCTCAGTCCCAGTTCCAACCCAAAAAGCAACAAACGGGCTGTAAGTGTAACTGGGTATCTGGCATGGTATCTGAGATGCAGCTTTATGGAGAAAGTAACCTCTGCAGCATGAAAAAATATGCAAGCCTCAATCAAATGCCAAAGGAGGTAGAATTAGACCTCCAGGTATTAACACATGTCTTTTATCAGCTTTAAAAACAAAGTTTGGATGGGTATTTGCCCAGAGCAATATGAGACAATCTACTGTGGGTTAAGCTGTCTTCTTGCAGCTGGTTATCAAGCTTTCCTCTAGATACCCATTCAATCCTGTGCTCTGAAATCAGTTTGATGCAATTTCTTTTCTGTGACATGGCACAACCATGGGCCAGTATGATTAACAAGAAGAACTAATGCAGAGCTCTAGCACAACTGGAAAGGTGACTGAATTCTTCCTGGCTTCAGTTGTGCTTACTACTTTAGATGACTTGAAAACAAGGGAAGGATGATTTGGCCCTTGATGAAAAACAGGCTGGGCATGGTGAGCAGGCTTTTGGAAAACTTTGGAAGGTAATGTTAGGGCAGCATTACCCAGTAACATTGTGAAATTAAAGGCTCCAAAGGCAGACCTTGCATCTCATTTGAAGCTTCATCTTAAAGTCTGGAGTCAAGCATACTGGAAATCAACTTCATAAATCCTTATTATGCTCATCAGATGGGTGGATTAGAGGACATGATGGTCTAAGAACTCTGCAAGAAGCATGAAATTTGAGTGATTGATAAGCAGTCATGGAGATATAAGGTGAGAAGCAGCACAAAAATTTGAAGACCACCAGCCACATGGTCTGCTCCAGCCAGAGCAAGGGCTTGGTTGGAGCTTGGTCGAAGACCTGCAGAATGAATTCTGGTAGACTGGGAGATAATTTTCCACAAGGAAATACTCAGACCTGCATGCATTCAGAGAGACTTTTGTTCAAAAAAAAGGATCAGATTTGTCAAGAAAAAAAAAAGGCATAAGGGCAAATATCAGAACAGAATAATGTCACTTCAACTGCTTCATCCTTTGCTGTCAACATGCATAAGACAGAAGTCCCCAGAGGTAGAAGACCAAACTACCACCCATAAAGGAGGAAGAGGGGCAGCACAGCATAGATCCTCTCAAGACAAAGCTCTCTGGGGCAAAAGCAGATGCCAAAGCTAGCACAACATCCTCTTCACCGGAAGACAGGATTGAAGACTTTGCACTTAGTCACACCAAATGTGAATCTTTTAGCTAGATTTCTCCATGAGGAAACAGGTGGAAGGACAGATTTCTGTCTTCCTTGCTTCCTCTGTCTTGCATCTGATGTAACCATTCTCTCTTTTTCTGTATTACCAGGGCAGTAAAAGAACATGAAAAGCAGGATGTGCCCTTATTTTAAAAAGCAGAAGCCAAAAACCTGAACATGAAATGAAAATAGCTTTATATCTTTTACTCTCCTTGGCAGAAAAAATGTATCAGCCAGAATGCTGTGAGTAATAACTGTCAAAGACAGAACGCCAAATGAAGAGCATGCAGTAAAAATAAATTTTAAAAGATCACCAAAAAAAGAAAACTTCAAACAAACCAAAACCCAACATATACTTTAAGAAAAGCAAAGCATACTTTATGAGTTCAACAATCACAATGGGAACTTTACTTTTAGAGCAGATGGACTTTTAATTCAAAGATTAGTGGTGATTATCCACAGTCTTCTCATTTCAGGGGGCAACTGTGATGGGACTAAATGGTCTTAGATTCAATCCACAGCTGAGACCAAAACATCCAACGTAATTCACAATTTACGGAGGGCTTGAACACATACATTGTGTGGACACAGAACACACACATGCACAGGAGGAACAGGTGCATTCTCATTGCATTAAGGCTGGGCAGTTCATCAGCAGCAAACTGACTTCAGCTTACAGACAGATATATATGCACGTAGAGTAGCCATAAGTGAGTAGCAGTGGCACAATTTACAAGTGTAGATAAATCAAACTAGTTCAGAGGACTGAAGCTATTGCTTGATGATTTTGAAACACACTCACTGTTATAACGTCTGTAGCTGTCAATCTTTGCAGGTACCACTCTGTACAGAATTGTCCCTTCAAAGGCAGATTTTCCTGACAGCAGGCAAGAGAAGGAAAGACAAAAAAAAGAGAAGGGGCAGGGTGGGGGTAAAGAGATCGAATGATGGTAAAAAGAAAGGAAAGGAAGAGATTTTAATCTGTATTTTCAGTCACTGACATTTAAAAGCCTCATTAGCAAAATGACGAGAACATTAACAAACATATCTGTATATGAAGTTAAAATATCCTTTCTGTGTGCATGTCAGATAACAGAATCTCATGATTTTGCTAAAGCTGTTATTTACAATGTCCAACAGAATGCATTCTTCTTAGGTTTGGTCTGTTGTCCATCAAGTTGTGAGACTTGCAAATAAAATTATTTGTCTGTTTGATGCAGGCTTGCACAGGGGAATCCTGAAAAAGTACTATTACTTCAATGATGTACTCACAGTGGCTCAACATTCCTGAGGCAGATGTAGTGCACTTGAACAAGCACAGCTGACATCCAAACAGGGCAATGAAATACCAACATCTCTTTAATGTACCAGGATCCTGTGAGCATCAGAAAAACTGCATCTTTCCAAGATGACTTACTGGAAATATTTTGAACATGGGAATTGGTCTTAAACAGTGCTTAGTAGAAAGGATAGCACACAAAACCCTGAATAAATCAGTTTTTCAGCTAAAAGCTTAATCAGGTGTGACTTGGCATTGACAACAACAAAAGCAAAATTCTAAAATTAAGACGGAAAACAGCAAAACAACAAAAACCAAATCCCACTTCTCATCTTAGATTTTTAAGATAACATTTTAATTACAAAATCCATTAATTTGTTTCTTTTTCATTGCTAGTGAGATAGCTCATGCTCTGATATTTAGGACATGAAATTCAAGTGAAGGTAAAGGCATGAGCAGCTGAAGTGTTTTGTGTGTCAGGTTAAAAAACCCAGGCAAGCCCAAGAATACACCAATGCCGGCTTGTTCCCAATCTCTCGCAGGTATACCATCACAAAAATTGATGTTTTTGGTAAAATTTTATAGCAAACTAGTCAGTATATGTGAATTGTCCCAACACAGAATCATATCTAGTTTGGTACCAAAAATGTGTGGGATTTTTTTTTCTCCTGTATATCATTCTGTTGGACTTTCAGACAATATAAAGCTATACTTTATATATTATAAAAAGCTGATTCTTTGTTTTGTTCCTGCAGTTTAAGTAATAAAATGTTTTCATGGCTTTAGTTTTATATAATGAGGAAGTACAAATGCTACAAACCCATCTTTACACTTTCTTTTTACAAGATACCATTAAAAGAGTGCTATTAAAACAGTCAAACATCAACCCACTGCTAAGAGAAAAGTACATTAAGCTTCATGACACTGTGGAGAGCAAGAGAGACAGTAATGGAAATCTAAAGTTTTAAGAATTCAGAACAGAGGAGGTTGCCTGACTGAAGCATCAGCTGATGAGTCTATCATCAGTTCTAACTCCAGCAGCCAGGACTTTTCAGAGGCCATCACTAATAAGTTCCAAAAGTAGTTGATGGATACCAGGAGGCTCAGCTGTACCTTAGAGAATGCACATCAGAGACAGCAAGATACAAAAGGCCACCGTTCAATGCTGTCATGACACTGCTGTGAACACACTAAATGCTTTTTGAAATAAGTCCTCAATGTTAAATTGTGATTTTCTCAAATAGAATTTTTTGACTACATGTCAACTTTTTGCTTCTCAACAGGCTCAACAAGAAGTGGTATTGAAAACAGTCTTAAAATTAATACTGTATCTCTGAGAAATATGGAAAATAATTTTATAATTCATGTATCTAATATAGAATTAAACTGGTAATGCGTAATACTTGTAACAGCTGGCCAAAGAAAAGCAATATTTTCATTTAAGAGCATGCTTTAATGAACAAGGAATTGCTATTTACTCTAAGAGTACCTGATCCTGTATGCCCTTACATTCCAAAATGTGCCTTTGAATACACAAAATTTGGCAATCACCTTACAACTGGGACAAATACTTTAAAATCAAACAAACAACCCCCCAAATATTTTGATCTTGCAACAGCCTTGCTTTCCGGCCTGCTGAGCACTCACCGAGGCACAGGTTCCCAACCCTTTCCAAATAAGGGGCAAGCTAAGTCCCACAGTCAGGATTCAGAAATATTTGGCACTTCCAAAACTAGCCCCAGCCATCTTCAAAAAAGGAAATTTTTGCTCTGAACAAGCTTCTGAGGTTAGTCTATGGCAGAGCATGAAAAGAAACCAAGGTGATTTCTTCTGGCTGTTTACTTTGATCTGCCATAAAATTTACATAGACACAACAAAAACAATAAAATCAGATGACATTTTTCTCTCCATTGGGGCTGGTGTAGATTGCAACAGAAGGACAGAGGAATATAGGATTTTATTAACTTTACTCCTAAAAAGCCAAGTTATGTAATTTTTCTCTTCCATATTTCTTTCACTTTGAGTTCACCAAAATTACATTTGCCCTTCAAAAATTCTCTTTATAGATGGTCAGTAAAATGTGATTTAAAAATCAAGTTTAACTAAATTTAACCAAGACATTAAATTT
>WAAE01018164.1:0-12100 GCA_013400495.1 Nicator chloris | reverse complement strand
TTTTCAGTTTCCTGCAAAATGTCCAGTAAAATTTTGTGCAGGCAGTGATTACTTTATGTACTGTTTTATTGTCTGTGCTACGAGTGGTCTTGGACTGGCAACCATTATTTCTTCTAAAACAGACTAAAATTAATGTTATATTTTAAAGGAATTTCCTGTTAAAATGTTTTCTTTACTTACATATACTCAGAATTTTTTTATTTTTAAATACAGGGAACATGAATGGTTTAAGCAGGATCTTCCAAAATACTTGTTTCCTGAAGATCCATCATATAGCTCTACCATGATTGATGATGAAGCCTTAAAAGAAGTGTGTGAGAAGTTCGAATGCACTGAAGAGGAAGTGCTAAGTTGTCTGTACAGCCGAAATCATCAGGACCCTCTAGCTGTTGCTTATCATCTCATTATTGATAACAGAAGAATAATGAACGAGGCCAAAGACTTCTACTTGGCGACAAGTCCACCAGATTCTTTTCTGGATGATCACCACCTGTCTCGCCCTCACCCTGAACGAGTGCCATTTTTAGTAGCTGAAGCGCCGCGTCCTCGCCACACTCTGGATGAGCTGAATCCACAGAAGTCAAAACACCAAGGTGTAAGACGGGCTAAGTGGCACTTGGGCATACGGAGTCAGAGTCGACCAAATGATATCATGGCTGAAGTTTGTCGAGCAATTAAACAACTGGATTATGAATGGAAGGTAACGAAACAGAGGCCCTTTACAGCAAATAACAATACAGCATTTTGGTTTGAGCAGTGTAGTTACATAGCCCAGATGTCTGAAACTGTTTTCATGTTATGGCATTAATCTCATGTGCCTGTGCTGTGTTTGCTGTGCCAGAAGGGTTTTGAGGGTAGACTGTACAAGCTGACAGGGAAAAATGTTGTACTAAAGTTTTCTTTTGGAGCTGTAGGAATGTATTTCTCTTGGCTAAAAAACCCCCCAACAACCCTCAAATCCAACAGATAATAAAATCTGAAATGACTTGATAAATACTAGTGAGGTGAAAGGACAAAAACAATATGCAGTGATTTTCAAGCAGTTCTGGTTAACTGACTCAAATCTCTTTCATACTAGGTTGTAAATCCGTATTATCTGCGTGTTCGGAGGAAGAATCCAGTAACAAGTGCATATTCCAAAATGAGTCTTCAGTTGTATCAGGTGGACAGCAGAACATACTTACTGGACTTCCGTAGTATTGATGGTATGTGAAGAGTTACTTAAGTTAATTGAGTTGTATGAGGAAACATTCTACTTGCAAATGTGTTTATTTACTTATTTAGAAGTGAAGTAAGTGTTGCCCTTTTTTATTTTAAATCAATCTAACCTGTGTTTCCTTATTCCTTCCTGGATGATTGGGAGCTTAGCTGCTGCATCCTTTAAATAATTGTTTTTTTCTATATCAGCTCCTGAGAAGCTCCATTTTGTGTCTGCATCAGAACTAATACCAGTA
Source organism: Nicator chloris (assembly GCA_013400495.1). Taxonomy (NCBI): domain Eukaryota; kingdom Metazoa; phylum Chordata; class Aves; order Passeriformes; family Pycnonotidae; genus Nicator; species Nicator chloris. The sequence continues at coordinate 10,646 of WAAE01018164.1, read as the reverse complement.
GTGCAAAAGGGGACAGGGCTGTTGGAGGTGAGATTGGGACCAATTTAAGCTGTCTTTGGAGCCTCATCTCAAATTTAAACATTAATTTAGATGTGAAGTAAGCATGTGAACAGTGTTTTCTAGTGAAGATTAAGCATGACATCTAGGCATTTAAAATTGACTTGGACTCTACCTTATGTACTGGGTCTGACTGAGATGGAGTTAATTTTCTTCCTAGCAGCCTACATGGTGCTGTTTTGGATCTGTGACTAAAGTGGTATTGATAACACAAATGTTGCTGAGCAGCACTGGCATAATATCCAGCCTTTCGTTTTCCACACTGCCATGTTGGGAGGGGAGCAACAACTCTGCAGGGCTGAGCCAGATTGAACAAAGGGATGTCCAATGCTGTATTATGTCATGCCTAGCAAAGAAAGGGGTTTTAGGGAAGGTAACCTTGAGACTGGTTGGGCATCAGTCTGCTTTGGAGGTAGTTAGTGGTTGCCTTTGCATCATTTTTCCCCCCTACTTACTGAAAACTGTGTATTTCTACCCATGAGTTTTCTCACTTCTGCCCTTCCAATTTTCTTGCCCTTTGCACTGAGCTATCAGCTGCAAGGCCAAGTTAACCCACCAGTTCTACTAGTAGCTAAAATTTGAGGTAGGAATTTTTATGCTCACAGGAACTAAAATCCTGAAAGCATTTAGTTTAACCTGTAGGAAAATGTATTTTATGGAGTGACAGTAACACAGTATACAAAGCCTGGTGAGATGAAGTGAACAGAGGAGCTAATAGAACACAATGCTTGTTTATGGGCATAGTAGACTAGAGGAAAATTACCTCCAGCCAGTAGTGTAGATGACATGCCTAGGAAAACATTGCATGGAAAAAAGGCATATTTTTTTTGGACTGCTTAGAGCTGTGCAGCTGGAGGAGGGCAGCCTGCTACAATCCTGGTTTCCACTTCTGAGGAAATAAACCCAAGGGCACAGTTTTGTTGTATTTCTTCCAGTAGTTAAGCTGATTTGACATTCCTTCTTTCCACCATGGTTAACTGTTCTCTGTTCCTCTTAATAATTCGTAAATTAAAGTAGCTTTGTGTAAAGAGGAGAGATTTCACTCATTTCTCCTGAAATAATTTTTCAGGAGCCAGCTTAGAGCCAAGTTAATGTTCAGTATTTAAAATAAGGATAGAGATGCTTCAGCAGAATGCTACTATTAAGATGAAACTATTTTCTCCTCATACCGAAGGTAAACATAAGTTGCTGCAGCCCAAACATACAACATTCTATGGCGAAAAACTTTTAAAAGAGAAGAATAAATGAATGCAGATGCTATCAAGTATAATGTGCTAATGAATTATCATAAAATACAAACAATAACAATGTAAAAATACCCAAAAGAGAACAAAAATAAAATAAAAATCAAGTAGGTGATAGAAAAAAAAAATCTACAATCTGTTATTGAACTTGAATCTTAGGGTGCTGACCTGTTTTTGTTTTGAGTAACATAATTTGAACAACTAGCTGCCGAAATCAGTTAATGAAAAATACAATTAGTATTGGTCTGAACTAGATGTAAATAGTTCTGGAGTACAGTTCAGAGTACAGAAAGGATTAGCATAAGAACATTTGCTGTTGTGCTACTATGTATACCAGCTCTTATTTTGTATCAAATACAGTTAGCAAAAGCTGTTTATTTATTAATCAAGATTTTAAAAGACAAGATTTACAAGTGTGAGAAGGGGAAGACACTTCCCCTTCCTAGAACTGATTTGATACTGATACCCAGTTTTCCTCTTCTCTCCCCGTGTTCCCAGATGAAATTACTGAAGCAAAATATGGGACTGCAACTTCACAGAGATCAGGTTCTGTGAGCAACTACAGATCTTGTCAAAAAGATTCAGATGCTGATGCTCAAGGAAAATCTGCAGATACATCCCTTACCTCATCAGTGAACTCTTCGCTTGACTCTTCCACAGCTGACGTAACTCCAAGACCAGGGAGTCATACAATAGAATTCTTTGAGATGTGTGCAAATCTTATTAAAATACTTGCACAATAAGTTTGAAAGTGGGCTTATTTCTTTTACAGCAGTAAGCATGCCTAAATCATAGTCAGATGCTTCCAATTATAATCAAGTGAAATTAACTAAGGCGCTGAAAAAGCTAGCCACAAAATTTGCACGGGGGATTAAAATTATTCTGGGCAGTTAACATACATTATTTTGAAGCTGGAGTGAATTCTGATTGCCTGCTGTCCAATAGCATAACACAGGTACAGGAAATAACATGCTCTTTGGGTAGTGTTTGTAACCTTTTACCTTGAGTGCAAAATAGGCTGCCTGTAACATTTAAGCTAGATAAACCTCCTTTTTTTTTTTTCTCTAGTTATACATATATCTGATGTATTGTAAGTTAACGTACACATCCTTGTTCAGTGATCTCAGTATGACTTGTTGGTCACCCTCTACAGCTGTGACTCAGAACTATCAGCATCTCCTAACAATATGTTAAAACTGCTATGTTTCTTCCCCCTTGACAGAAAATAATAAAGAATGCTTTGATGCGTAACAATGTGCTACTTTTTTCAAAAGTGTTACTAAATGCATGTAAATCCAGCCAGTAGGAAATGCATGCAGGTGCTCTCTAATGAACTGAGGGTGAAAATTCTGTGAGTAGAATGATTGAGTCTTTAACAATGGCAGGAGGCTTAATCATCCCATGGGCTGATCCAAAATACTTTTTTGGTTTGTGGAAAAACTGAGGAAGCTCCTTGTCTGTGCATGTTATCTTACTGTGGTAGCAGCACAGCAGCTCCCCAGCTCCCCTGTAGGCTGAGAATCCTTTTCCTTAGGAACATGTACCTGTAGATAAGAGCAGAGCCTGAGGGTTGTTTCATGCTGTTCCAGAATCTGAAATTTACAGGTTTTTAACATATATGTTAATACTTTGATACAGCTGGTTATGACATTAACTTAGGATATACTGTGTAGTATTCAGTATGAAGTGAAAACTACATACACAGATTTCTCTTTTTTCCTAGGTAACCTTTATAGAAAACTTTGGTATTTAATGTAACTGAACTAAGCAGTCTAACTTTTCAGTTTAACATTGAAAACTGATCATGACAATTTGAATACTAGAGTTTTTAATAGTAGATTTCAATTACCCATAATAAAAGTCCTTCTGCATTTATGCAGCATTTCAGGGAAAACCTGAACTTCATACGTTCAAATCACAGGTAGTACTTGAATGGAAACCTTTAGTCTCTTTAAATTGAATATAATTAGCCATGGTTCCATTTTCATCTGGCACTTAGTAGACATAAACAGTCATAAAATACTTAGTTTTGCATTCAAGACTTTATGCTCTCTTCAAAATAAAATTAATGACCTACATAGTTTCAAAGGTTGCTCCTGCAGAAAGAGGCTGGAACGCCAGGCATTACTATGAACAGTGAAACCTGGAGTCTTCACATGGATGGAAATTCTTGCCAATGGTTGAGATTTTATCAATGGGAAACTGCTAGCTACAGACATAAGAGCAGTTTAAATCCTGGGCAGCTGGCTGCAACCCAGAAATTCACATGCACAGAATCTGAAGAAATATAAGGCTGGTTTTAAGCCCCTAACTGCTGTAACTGTGTTCTGAACTGGGTGATTGTGAGGTCTGTCTAATAGGTGGGTAAAAGTTACAAGTTCATTTCTTTATCCTCATCTGTCACAGATGGTCCCTGTGGGGACATTGGCTGTATCACTGTACCTTAAAGTGGAAGATTTTCCAAAGTTGAAGTTAGTATCGGAAGTTGAAACCCAAAACTTTTAACGTGCCAATGTGAAGGACCAGCTGCAAATCCTGCAAAAAAGTTTTATCTTTAGTCTTGTGAGAATTGGTTCCAATGTACTGAATAAATCAATGTGTTCATTTTTGCTACCCTTTGTTTTGGAATTATTAAGTATTGCACTTGTATAAACACTACAAACGCACAGGTTTTTAAATTGTAGTAATTCCTCATCTGGAATTGGTTGGGGATCACTTGCATATATTAAGCTATTTATAAATGCTATCTGCTTCTTGTAATGCTGACAACACATGCAAGGTGTAAAGATGCAAAATAGTTCTTAATTTTATATACCTTTTCAGTCCTCTTGTGCTTTAAGGCAACCCTGGTTTGTCCTTAGTTTTGGTATCAGGAGGTTAAAGTAAGTTTCTGGCAGAAATGTACAATATATGTAGTTGTAAATAAAAGTACATTTTTATGGTAGATCAGTTTTGATGGCAAAAGGTTTTCTGATTGAATTGAGGTTTTTATAGGGAGGGGGAGGGGTAGAAAGGGGCACTAACAACCGAGTTGAACCCAGTTGCCTGTTGTGTGACTTTCATATGCTTTGTAGATCTTGCTGTTGAAATTGCTTTCTTCACGTGTTCCTACTGGTGTTGCAGACCTTTAGCCTCGTACTAGAAGCTGCCAACAGGCTGAGAAATGAAACTTCACTAAGAGGGCTACCAGAGTTGTCATGCAGCTTATGCAGATGGACAAACTGGTAAAGTGCGTTACTCTGTATTCCCAAGCTTGCTCCTGTTGGAGTACAATGAGGTACCTTGTCTTTGTATTGTAATTTTTTCAGTAACATGGATGAACCCGGGCTGTCCATATGCAATATAACTCACTAGGTAATGGATAAAATTTCATCTTGGTGGTGCAATATGAGGAAAAAAACCCTTTCGTGTTTGTCTTGATATGAGTGTTTAATACAAACTTTGAGCTGAATTTTATTTTACCAGTTGATTACCATTGTAAGATATAAAGTCTTGTTCTTTAACGAGATGTGCCTACTTCCTGTTAATTTCTTTTGACAAAGCTGAATGGCAAAATTGCTTGTTTCTAACTGTATAACTTTTTAAACTTTCAAAACTAAGTAAACATGAAATACTGAACCATCTTGTTTGAAACTGTGTGCTTGATGTTTTCTAGTGTTATATGTAAGAGGACAAGAACTGTTACACTCGTTTTAAAAACAGCAGCAATTACAATTATAGAAAAAGCAGCAACATTACAGATTTCCCAGCTGGACAGGCTGTGCTCCCCTGATCTGATTGACCCTTTTCCCCTCGATCCTGTAAATTCTTGCTGCAGAAAAGGAATTTGAGATGGAACAAACTGACCACATCTTTTGTGCCCCTGTGGTGACGCATCTCATCTCTCATCGTCACTCAGCCTTTTCCCCACGGATGGGGCTTTTCTCTCAGTGTTGGTCCCTGCAAGTAGGGAGGAGTTTTAAACCGTCTTCTCTTTTTGCTGAGGTTTTCTGTTTGGTTTGGGTTTCATTTTTTATATTTTGGGGGAGTAAGGGGGTGGTATGGTTGAGTATTTTTTTTTGGTTTGGGTTTTTGGTTGGGGGGGTTGTTTCTTTTTTGTTTGTTTGGTTTGGGTTTTTGTTTTGTTTTTCGGAGGTGCTGGTGTTTTTGTTTTGCCTTTTTTTTTTTTTTTTTTGGTGTGTGTGTTGTAGGTGTGGTGGTGGCTTTTTTTCCCGTTTAGAGGAAAAATCCGTCCTTGTGAGCCTGCGTCATTTCTCCTCACGGGGCTTCCCGGCCGGAGCCGCCTCTCCGTGGTGGGTGGCTGCTGTCCCGGGGCGCAGTCGGTACACGCGGAGGACATTCCCGCCGTCCTGCACCTGTCGCTGTGTGACACTTGAGCACCACGGGCGGTGGCACTCCCAGGGCCGGGTGTTTTGTCCCCTCCGCCCCTGCTCCCGCCTCCACCGCTGTCTCAGTCCGCACAGGAACGGCGGGGGCCGCCGGGCGCCTCACGGCGCCCAAGAGGCTCTGCCGCCCCGCGCTGGGCCGAACTACGGCTCCCGGCTCTCCCTTCCACCGCCGGGGCCACGGGCGCTGCCGCTGCCCTTGCTCCTTCCTGCTCCTGCCCGGTTCCTGCGGTCCCGCCCCGCCTTTCCGCTTCCTGCCGCAGGCCGAGGCTAGCGCGGCGCTTCCAGCCGGGAGAAGTGGCCGGCGACAGCGCCAGGTACCGTGGTGGGCGTCAGGGCTGTGCGTGCCTCAGTGACAGCTCAGGTGCAGCCGATCGGCTAAATTTTGTGTGGGAGAGTGCCGCTCTGTATTGCTGTTTTAGGTCCGAGATGAGCGAGGTGTGCTTTTCCTGCTGTGTACTTAAAAGCTAAATTACCTAACTACTTACAACGCATTATTCCTAGTTCTCCAGATGGCTTCTTTTGGGTGGAAGAGAAAGATTGGTGAGAAGGTCTCAAAAGCTACTTCTCAGCAGTTCGAAGCAGAAGCTGCGGATGACAAGGATCTGGGTGATGATGATGATGCTAACTGGGTGCTTGCAGCTAAGAGAAGAAAGGAAGTTCTCTTAGAAGATTGTATAAGGAAAAGTAAGGAGCTCAAGGATGAAGGTGCAAATTTGGCTGAAAATAGGAGGTACTAATGTTGTCTTACTCTTTTTTCATTGACTGAAAAGCTGGTGCATGATATTTAAATCCTTTCTCTAAACGCTAGTAATTTGCTAGTATCTGCCTTGATAGATTTTTTAATTTGAAAAATGATAATTTCCTTCATTCTGCCTTTACTGTTTGGTACTAAATAAGTTTTTGCCTTTGGTGGTGTTGTCACCTGTGAAACAAAGTATATATTCCACTTTATCTTTGCATATTCTCATAACAACAACAACAAAGATTATAGGAGTCGAGAGATGGAGAGCTGACTGGATCTGAAAACTGAAAGGGTAAATAGAATGGAGTATGATAAGCTGTACCATAAGTAATGCTTTAGCCACTCTTGAAAAAGTGTCTTTTTTGCCTTACTAAGAGTAAGCCTATTGGCCCGCACACAGTGCCCAAGCAAATACTGCCAAGCAGCTAATGTGCTGTTAATCTGCCTAGTGCTTGGTTAAGTCAGGTACAGGGAGCTGCTGCGAGTGCCTCCTGAGTATTGGGAGTTCGGCAGTTCTGGAAGGATATTGCAAAAGTAGTTCTGTTGTCTCGTTATACTTCAAGCAGAAAGTCCTTTTGGAGTAGAGGTGTGTTAGAAGAGGGAGAGGTGGACTATAAATTGTATATTAACTACATAATTTGGCCAGATGTCTATTGGAGGGGGAAGAAACAGTTCTGAGAGTCGTCCCCTTAAAATCTTCGGAATTCTTTGACATAGGAATTTTTATCCTTTCTTTACTTTTAAAAGCATCTTTGCTTTATTGTTCCAAATCAGAGAAGTTATTTTCTTGGTAGAAATATTACCAAGATGCCAGTAGGTGCTCCTGTGCTGTTAAACGTTTTGTGTTAAGAAATGTCATGCTAAAAAAAAGGGTTCCCTGGGCAATGTGGAACAGAGAACAGCTTCAAAGTTTAAAGCAGGCAAGTTTATATATAATAATAAACATACAGTGTGTATAGCTGGGTGTGATTTTAAAGTAATGAATAAATACGAAATGTCTTTGGAAAAAGGCCTATTTTCAATATTTAAATACAGTTTCCTCTTTTAACTGATCACTGAAATAGTGACACTGTTCAGTGAGTGACTTCGGTTGATTCTTTTGTGTTCCTGAGGCCTGTAACTTCTGAATAAAATTTTGAAGCCTTTTAAACTTGAGTTTAAATTAAAACCAAGTAAAATTTAATAAGTTTTAAGCAGTTTTCCTGCCATTGTATCAGTCAATAGATTAAATGCAGTAGTTGCATAAGTGGGGTGCATTAATATTAATAGTTGAAAACACTGAATGTACAAATTAATAGTCAATTAACATCTCTGTTTTTAAAACCAGAAATAAATCACAGATTGTTCTACAGAAAGATCCATTCTGTCCTTTTAGGAATATAGAGATTGCTGAATATTTTAATCTAATCTTATATCGCTAATCTATCTTGTAGTTACATATATTAAACACTGATTTTTTTATTTCAGTCATCTGTTACACAAATGCCTTCCTTGTATTTTGCTTTGGATGTTGTATATCTTTTCTCTATGTTCTTTTTATATATTTTTTGTGTATTTTTTAAAGTACAGTAAGTCTCTTGAACAATGGCAGATATTTTGTTGTAGATGTGGTTTAGGACATAGACAGTGAACAACAGGTAATTTTTGATACTTTTAACATCTTCACTTGGTCTTAGAAACTGAGTTCTCCATTACCTGTAGGTTAGAAAACAATACAAAAACATCACCTGTCCATAAGTAGCAATGTAAGCATTTTTTGTGAGTTCAGGGAGAACTATCTGTCATCAGAAGTGCTTATAAGAACTACTGAGAAACTCTAAATGGCTTACAACAGGTACACTAAAGTTAACATTCATATATGAGGCTTAACAGAAGTTCTCACTTGAACTTACACTTTCCATCAGTTACTTCAGCACACTCTACAGGTCAGGCAGTGATGGTGATGTGGTACTGTTGGGGTACATAACTTTCAGACAGATTTTATCTTAAAAAAAAATCACATAGGTTTTTACTCTCTCTAGCAGAAAGTGATTGCTGCGATTGTGTTAAGGCCTGTGTGGTCTATTTCTTGAGTATATGTTTGTACAGCATAAGCAGGCTCATGTAAATAATTAAATACTTAAGGTGAATTGTTTTCTGATATATCAAAGTGTGGTAGCAGTTTAAAAAAGATCTGACTTGGATTGTGTAACATTCTAGAAGAAAAGCAAAGACCTAGCACTAGAAAGTAACAAAGGTTGGTTCTTGATTGATGTTACTTGTGAAGTGAAGGGGATCCTAAAAGAAAAGCTTGTGAAGAAGCAGGGGGCTAAATAAAAGAAAGAATGGAAAGTAATACAGCTTCATTCCTTAGGGTAGAGAGACTCTGAGGTATTGTGCATGGCAGAAATTAATATGACGAATTTTATAAGCAGGCCCACTAGTACTTAACTAAAATAGTCATTACCACGTTTATGCTTTATTAGTCTACTCAGCTTGTTTTTCTGGTGGTGGTGTGACAAACCCCACCATGGTTTTGTTAGTCTCTGTGTACACTGTATGTCTGTGTGGATGAGTGAGATCTCACTATTTGGTGTTTCTAAGGTGGGGTCACAGTGCTTCTCTGGGGGAGTGAATAATGAGTAAGCTCCTCAGGCACCAGAATTTAAATTTATGCAGCCTGTGTTATTTGCTTGTTGTCAAAGTTAGGAGTGGCATGGTGGGATTGTTTGGGAGGTGGTGGCCTTCTGTGGGTTTTCAGCCTGCGTCAAACTGTTTGAGGAGTATTTGTACCTGCTGTAATGTGTAATGAACCTGATAAGCTGACACAGACACACCGAAGAAAAACAGTGATGAAGACGACAGTTTCTGATCCATATTTTCCTTTTTTTTTGTGGGATGGGAAGAAAGATTAGGAGTCTGCCAGAAAAAGGTGTTAAAACTAAGTTGATTGTAACAGTGGGTATGTTACTGTGAAAAACACTTCAGGAGACTCTGACCTAGAAATTTGGTAAGTAGGCAGTGTTGAAGATGGCTTGTAAATGGGTGATCTTGTCAGAACAGCAAGAAAAGGCCGATGTGTGGAAGAAGTATCACATTTGTATGCTCTTCTGATGTGTGAGAAAGAGCAGTAAAACAAATGTGTACAAACATACAGTCCTTTAGGAAACAGGCACATGGTGCTATTCTTTAGGCTGTCATGTGCAGGGCAAGGAGGTGGCCTTTGATGATCCTTGTGGATCCCTTCCAACACAGGGTATTCTGTGATTTCTATGAACAGAATGTTGTCTGTTGGTGGAAAGTAAGGAGAATATTCTAGAGGAGAAAGCTTTTTTGCTTATAGGAAACTTAAAATAGTGGTGGATTATCCATCTTGAGACACCAAGTATGGATGTGCCCACATACACTGAAGTTAAAAGACAGCTGAAAGCAAAACCAAAACCCAGCAAACCCCAAGCCAATTTGTTTGTGTTGATAGTCCTACACTGTTTTAAATCCAGCATAAGTTCACATGTTCTGCCTTTGTATTTTGAACACAGCAATTTGCCATTACAGTGTTATTTGACTGGGAGGGAGGTAAGCCTTTGGCTTTGGCCACGTAGTTAGGAAATGGTTGAGGTGCAGGTAAACAGTGAAGTATGAAGTCCTTAGCATGTGAGCGCTAAAAGGAGGAAGAAAAACTGTCAGACTGGTGTCCTTAATGTAACTGAGTTGCCTGTCCATGCAGTAGCTCTGCAGTCATCCCTGCACTGTTTTCAAGCCTCAGACTTCTGTAGCTGCCCAGTAAGTGGCGATAGAGCTCTTCTCAACGTGCCCGGAAGAGGTAGGTGCAGGATTTCTGTTGGAAGTAGCTGCTATCGGATTCAAATTCTCAATGATTTGCATGTATTTTTTTTCAGTTTTGCCAAATATTAATACTGCTTTCGCATCTGATGATGTTTATTGCACTAAAAAAGAGTAAAAGTTTCCATCCTTACTGGGAAGATCATGTTTTCAGCTGGAACACTCCTACGTTAGAGGTTCCCCTATATTGAAAAAAAAACTTTGTCTCACTTTGTCACCTGGTGTCTAGATTAGACTGATTAAAAATATTTTACTTTTTATTTCCCTTAGCTTTTGCAATAACAAATTAAACAAGAGCATGTCAAAGTGCAATGACTAGACCAGGTAACAGGCCAATTTTCATGAAACTGTTTACTTTTCTAGAGGGATTAATTCTTTAGAATTGCCTAATTT
>WAAE01018161.1:0-11545 GCA_013400495.1 Nicator chloris | reverse complement strand
AAAAAAAAAAAAAAAAAAAAAACCCCTTGGGGGAGGGGAAAAATGGAAGGGTGTCAGGGGGTTTTTTTTTTTTCATTTTTTTTTTTTTTTTTTTTTTTTTTTTTGGTGGGATAAGTGCCTGAAGATGTGCATGTCCTGGTTCTCAGTGTGAAATGAAGTCCTAGAGAAGCTACCACCCCTTCCAAGGGTTCATGCAGCACAACGCAGCAATGCTGCCGCCGCCATTTATTCTCAAATTATTTTATTCACATTCTCCTCTGGTGTCTTCATGTGATGCAATGGTAAGGGAAGCTCTTAATCTTTCCCTTTCACATACCACAATGAAGAATTCACACTGATTTACCTCTGGCTTTAAAATGTATGCCTGATCTCTTCCAAGAGAATAATTTGTCCCCAGTGTCACTGCTGCTGTGACTGAGGCAGTGTGGTGATGGCAAGTTCAGTAATCTGTCTGAGATAATATGGAGATCTGGGCATCCATTGCTTTCCAATTCAGTCTAGTTCAGTTTAGCTCTAGCACGTTTATATATCCCATCAAATGAAAAGTAAAGCAAACGCATTAAAATCTTGGTGTGGAGCCATCTTTATCTTTCCAGTTGTCTGACTGTCCATGTCTAGCTGAGTCCATGAAAATGCTCAGATTGGCATTGAAAGCTGTTTCAGTCGCTCTGAAACAACATCATTCAGTCCAAGACAGTTAAGAAGTGATTGCTACTTTTGTGTGTGTGTGTGTGAATGTTTTGAAACACAGATTGATTAAAAACAAACAAAAAACCCAAGCAAAGTAACCAATATATTTCTCTTTTTCATATGTTTCCCGCAGCATGGTATGGTACCAAGAAGCTTTGAACAATGAGCTGTGCAGTTTAAAAAAGAAAAAAAATCCAATTTTGCCCATGTAGGAAGTAGAAACCATTAACATTTGGATTTGAATGTACCCAGGCTGCTCCAGAAGCTTGGCAATCACAAATATCATGCTGCCTGGAGAATCAGAGACCATGGAAAATAATTGGAAAGATAAGTACTTGGTCGTGTGAAAGCAAGAGTGAAGAAATCTACATTAGGAGACCAGCTGTGCATTAGGTGTATAATACAATACAGAATGACATAAATTACCATAGCAAACAAATGGACACTCGAGAAGCAGCACATAGGGGACTGTGTATAAAAGAAAGACTGGGATTCCAGAGAGTGTTTTCTGTGGGAAACATTTTTATAAAAAAAAAAAAAACAAAACAAAAAAAACCAAAAACAACAAATGAACAAAAAAACCAAACCAAAACAAAACAATTCCTCTACACTGTTTTGTTGTTGTGGGTTTTTTCTTCATTTCAAGCACTTCTTTTTTTTTCTTTTAGTTCTATATACTTCATATTTTTCTATGATGATGATTTTTTTCCTTAGTACTAGGAAAAGTGTGGTATTGCTAAAGTCAATGTGTGTCAGTGCTAACAGCCCTAGTGTCTGATATTTCTGGGGGTAAAAATCCTACTACTTTAATCTGGAGGCATTCCAAAGCCTGGAGGGACTTTTAAATTATTATTAGATTCTATCAAATCCTAAAATACAAAATAAGGATGGTTATGACACATCTTTCTGTACCAGATTGGTAGTTATTTTGTGAGATTTACAGAATTACTTAAACAACGCACAAATGGAAATTTATTTTACTATTTTAAAGCAGAGCAGAAATATTTTTGTATAAAATGTATATATCTTAGACAATTAAGAGTTAGCTTTTAACAAGCTTTAAACATGTACAATGCTGTCTGCACCTTAAGTCATTGTGCCTTACAGCCAGTGAACAGAATTATGTGCTTCACAGCATATTTTAGAACCTTACTTTAAAATGAGAGGAATCATACCTTGGGTGTGATTACCTCTCTCCATTTACTACAGAGAAAGTATGCAGTCACTAGCTCAGATGAAAATGTCTGCTCTGTGTATACCTATTTAAAGTCCAATGAATCACACCTAAAAGTCTGAATTCACACATCTCTTAAGTCCTTTGAACTCTTTATATAAAGCTACAAACCAGTGCCTTGCTGCCAGGTTTGCTGTCTGTGTTGTGCAAGGGCGATTGGTATCCAATTGATTCTCCCCCTTATTCACTGGTCTCACATCCTCCCTTTCCTAAGAAAAGAATGAAAAAAGGGTGAATGACAACATTTAGCAATCAATGATCAGGATATGCTCTCAATGCAAGATGTCACGACACCCTGTGCTATCCCAGGTTAGCATTCTCTCTGAGCTGACAACATTACAAGCTGTGAAACATTGCCGTTTGCTTGAAAGACTTCTGTGACTTTTTTGTTTGAGGAGGATCCTGGAAACACTGTAGTAAAAGGTGCTGATAAAATATATTTATGCACCTTTTCAGATTTTGTAACTGGGGTTCCTTTCCATTAAACTGTCCTGGTTTAGGGCAAATTTGGGAGGAAACCTCCAAATAGGATCTTCTGAGAAGCAAGCCCAAACAGACCCTCCCCCGCTCAGTTGGTTTGGGAATAAAGTCCCTCTGAGAAAAAGTGGAAAAAACTATTTAACAAACAAAAGCCCACAAGCACCAACAATTGAATAATATGAAACAATAAAACCTCTCGCCACTCCAAAAGGGATGGCCAGAATGAGTGTGTCCTTGCTGTGGGTATAACTCTGCTCTCTCTCTCTCAGTCTCTCTCAGGGGGGCCAGGCCAGGCCCCGGTGGGCCACAGGTGCGAGCTCCCGGTCTTTTCAGTCCAGGACAGATGTAAACAGTCCCAAGAAAAAGGCAAATAATCTGTCCAGGAACCTTCTCTGCTTCAGCTAGCCAAAAACCAATTAAAAAGGAAAAAGGAAAAAAGAACTCTCTATCTGTCTGTCTGAAGACAGCACAGTCCCAGAAGAAGGAATGTGGAGGAGTCAGAGCAGTTCCTCCAAACTCAAACTGCATGCTCCTTCGCTCTTTGCCCTGGCCTTGAAGGTACAGGACATAATACCCAGCACAAACAGACCAGACAATGTGGGGATAAAAGCATCATAAAGTCACCCTAGGACATAAACCCAAATTTTCAACACGAGATCAGAATACATTCTCAATTGTTGACAGGTCTCTCAATTGAGAGGTCTGTTGGCTGAGATTCATTTTGAAGAACGCAAATTTGCCAACCTTTAGAAATCCATATCACATACAGTCAGAAAGCTTTTCTGCTTCCAAGATCAGATCATACCAGAGTTAGAAAGGAGAAGAAAGAGCCATCCAGCTTCTTGTTCAGGTGTTTATTATTTCTTATCTTTTAGTTGAGTGTTCTTTGATTACAAGGTTCTTTTCTCTTTGAAAACACAGCTGGAATGGCCCTCAGGAAGTGACCCTCAAGGCCTTATAAAGCTATTTGACCCAATTGTAACTTACAACGTAAGACATTTATAATTTTGCACCTATTATCATTACTTATTCCTCTAATTGACATTTTTACCTCACATTCTATCTACCAAAGATTGTGCCACCACACACAGCAGAAAAGGGGGAGGAGGGTGAAGAAGCAGCTTGCCACAGCGCCCAAGATTTCCATTTTGGCCTTTTTCAGCCTCTAGCCTAAAAAACCGAAACTACATTTTCACACCCTATGATAAACTAAAACACTATTTTATCAAACCTACATTATTTGCAAATCTTCTCTGAGTGTTGAAACTCCTTTCCATGGGCAAAGGTGAAAGGCAGTGTTCTCCTGGGGTCCCAGCAAGGGTCCTGAACCCCCCAAGATGTACATGGGGGTGTTCATGGGGGTCTCTGCTGAGCCCTGGGCTCCAACAATGTACCTTTACTCAACAGGTAGCACACAAAATAAAATCCCACCCAACCAAAACCTGAAAGCTTATCATATGTAATTTTCACAGATTTTGGTCTCATTGTTGTTATTTTTTAATATATATATATATATAAATATCTGTTTAAAAGGACATTTTTTCTATAGTTGGAAATAGGCAAAAACACATACAATGTCTCATATATTAATTTTTTGCAGCAAACAGGTCAAAACTTCTCAAATAGGACTTGCCTATTCTCTCTAGTAGTTCAGCTAATAGTTTATTCTAGTTTCTTTAAAAAAAAAAAGAAGTTTTATAGTGTACCTGCTTGAAAATCACAATATAAATGCAAATAGACTGGCGTTGAGACTCTCTTGATTAAATGATACATAAAAGTAGCAATAGAACATAAATTCATTTTTTTTCAAACAGCAGCTTTTAACTGCACTATTATTATCTTAGCTAAAAGACACGAAACAAATCCAAATTGTGATTTCCAATAGCCCTGATATTCCAACTCAATGAGCAACCAAGGAAAAAACAAAACAAAACAAAATTAAAAAAAAAACCACAAAAATCAAAACAGAACAAAAATAAACTAATTAATTAATTAAAAAAACCAAAACCATGTGGAATAAATTTTCTCAATGATCTAAAGAACAGTAACTATATCCTGTATAATGATATATAAGATGGCTGTTGCTCAAGTAGGAAGAAAATAGTCAGTACAAGCTGACCAGGCAAAATAGGAAAAGTAGCATTCCCTGGTGGCTCCTATACCTGTTTAAAAGGTGCAAGGTTACAAGTAAGTTCTATGGTTTTAAGGTAAAACATTTCAATTTTACAGAAAATGGTTCTCCTGAAAAATTAAAAAGGTAGAAGTTAATGTTTTCAAGAGGGATTCTAAAGTCTTTGTTGGACCCAACAGGCGAAGTCGCTAAATCTCTATTGTGAATCATACTTGTGAGGATTTCTGACTTTGGATAAGCAGTTCTGTAGTCTAACAGCAGGAAAGGAATAGATGGAACCAAAGCCAAATTTGTGCAAGGAAGAGAGAGGTAGTAAGGAACATTATTAAAGCAGACAGTAATGTAAATCTATGAGAAATCTGAGCAGAGTTACAGGTGAAATGATTAAGTTCCCTTCCAGACTGAAACATTGTTCTCTTTCCTCCTTTCAAACTGACATGTCCAGCAGGTGGGACACAGGTGTCAGAGTTTTATCTTTCTTTCTAAGCAAAATGGTGCTAAAGACTTGAGAGAGCACCTGAAAACTGGTCCTGTAACAATTGGGGTGACAGGTCAGTCTGAGATGCTTTTCAGTGATATGTCAGTGAGGAGTTCCAGTTCCAGAATGAGCAGGACTGAAAAAGCACTGGCTCTCATCCCTAGCAAAATTATTCATTGTTGAGGTGCGCAATTCAATTCTGAATGAGAATGGTTTTCCCCATCCTCCCCAAAAGAGTTCATAATGGTTCTTCCCTGCATGTCATTCATCCCTGTCCCTCCCAGTTTTCTGGACCCTTCCCTGCCAGTCCGAGTTGATCCCAACCCCATAACCAAATAAAGTGTTCCCCCCTCCCTCCCTCCCCTTAAGGTGTCAATCCCTCGAACCCACACCTCCTCTTCCAGAGCCTTCTGTGTTCTTCAGTTGTTGATTCGTGGGTCGAAGCTAGCCTCTCCTACACTTTGTTCTGATTTGTTAGGACTTTGATTGAAGGTTTATGTACCCCTCCCCTTTTTTCTGATGATTGGATGGTTGCCTGTACCCTCCCCTTGTTCCACCCCTCCTTTTAAACCAATGTAAGCCCCTGTCTGACGCTCTCGAGCTGTGGTTGTTGCTGCGGTAACATTTGCCATGGGTGACTCAGGAGCCGAGGGTCTTTGCTACAACCTTGCCACCCTTCCTGGGTTGGTGAATAAACCAGTCTGGGGAACTAGCAGCGTGTGGCTCTCCCTTCTCTCTTGCTTCACTTCGTCGTGGCAATTCTGCAGCAGTTCCCGGAGTGCACAGGACAGTGACTGGCCGTGAGGTGTTCAGCGCGGATCACCTCCGAGCCTGGTAGGCTCAGCTGGATGCTCTCAGGAGGTTTCCCGCAGCCCCTCTATACACCGCGCCCCTTGGGGGCTTTGGTCGGCCAGGCAAGGATAGCCAAGCAGCCTCCAGTAAGAGAAGTCGCGACAATTCATCATCTCTTTGCTCAGTGACAGCCTTAGCCAACCAACCATCCATCAACATGTGGCTATCCATATGTCTTTCTGCACAGCTTTTCCTATATAAATACCTATATTTGAGATGGAGAGTAGACAGACATCTGTGTGAGAGCAAGGGTCAGCAGCTGGACTGCTTTCGTATGTTTATGCAGATGTTCCCCTATTCTTCCATATCTACAAGCTTCTCTGACTATTTGGTTGACCTTTATGATCACTGAATATTCATTTTCCTAGAACTTCAGTGACATTTTAGACAGCTCAGATATCCAGAATACAACACACACCCTACAGTCAACTTGTTACATTTTGAAGATGCAGCTGAAGCCTTATGGTATAAAAACAAAAAATAGCATTGTAAGAAATAAAATAAGTAATAAAATAAGTTGGAGAAGCCTTTTTTAGGTTGGTTTGTTTGTTTGTTTAAATTATTTTCCTTATAGTTTTCAAAATCTTTCTCTCTAAGGAAGCATGTTCATAGACTGCTTATTTTTGAGTGTGATTATGATGTCCATGGTTTATAGCTGGGAAAAGCCATTTTTCTGTAAGAAGACAATAAGCAAATTATATTACCATTCTATGTTTGGAAAGCAGTGTCTTTTCACGTATTGCACTGGTTTTGATTGGGATAAAGTCTATTGTCTCCATACTCCCTTACATGGGGTTATGCTTTGTATTTGTGATGGAAACAGTTGTTGACAGAGAAATTTTATTTATTGAGGAACAGACCTTAGACAGCACCAAGATATTTTCTGCCCTCATTAATTAGGCTGGGGATGCACAGGGAGCCTTGAGGTGACACACAGGGGACAACTGACCACCCAAATATCCCCAGGGATGTTCCATAATCTATGGTGTCCTGGTCAAGGCTGGGGGTAATGGGAAGAGGGTGGAGACATTCAGACTGATGGCACTTGTCCTCTTCAATACCCTGTGATGAAGTCCTGGTGTTCTGGGGATGACCAAACTTGCTGATGGGAAGTAGCAAATTAATTCTTTTTCTTGCTTTCCTTGCACACATATTAATTTTTGCTTTTAACCTCTCTGTATCACAATCCATGAGCTTTCTCACTGCTCCCCTTCCAATCCTCTCCCTCATGCCATGAGGTTTAGTGACTGACCAGCTGCGTGGCTCCTTCTGGAGTTAAACCACAGCATCTGTTCTAAATCTCAGTAAGAAAGAACAGCAAGAGGCATTAGATATTTTTACCACAACAATTTCCAGAAACCACTACCCCAAACCTCTCTAAAGTAGTTGGTAATCAACTTTGAGTCAAACAAGCTTGTTTTCTGTAGACAAAACAATGAGGAAAAGTTCAGACCAATAAAATTAAATATTCTGTCTGATACTGTCATGAAGGATAGTGTGACAAGGGTCCAAACTTTCCATTTTTAGCCTGTCAACCTGCAAATACTCAATAAGTGTCGTCAGGCTACAATTTAACAACAAATGTATGTTTTTCTGGTGTGAAGCTCACTGGGGATCCAACAGGGTGACAATGACTGAAACGTGTCTGAACAATATGTCTACAAGCAGCACCCAGAGCTGAGCACCAGATGCCTCTGTCAGCTTTAGAAACCCCTGCATCGTTCCCATGTTAACCTTACTACCCTACGGAATAACTACTTAGTGCACTAAATCTGCTAAGCAAGGACTTTGCAATTCCAATCCGATAGAAATGAATAAATATCTGACTGCTAAATGAATAGTCTCTCATACATTAAGCCAGCAAGCCAAAAAAAGTAATTATAATGTATGCATTTAAATTATAATATACAAATATACAAAAGGGAAGATAGACATCCATTGAGACCACAGAATTGATTACATGGTTAACAAGTGGAATATTTATAGGTCATTATTCATGTTAATACTAATAGTTCTTTTGTGCTGCTTTCCTCCTTTCTATTGTAAGACACAATGAAGTCAGTGGCTTCATTTCCTTTCAATAACCCACCCTCTACCTCAAATTTACCCTTGCATCCACCATTCTGCTTTCTCCTGAATAACCTTGCCGAAGACAGTTTCAATTTAAAAGTAAGTGTTAAGCTGGGAAATGGATAAAAGAGGAAACCACTACATATAAGCATGAAAGTTCACTGTGCATTATTAACAGTCATAATAGTACTTCGCATTTAATTCCCTTCCTGTAAGGGGATTAAAACATTTCTAATTATTAATCAGTATTAAACAGTTTATAATTACCTCTGCAAGAAGGTAATTATTAATACATCCATTTTGCAGATAATCTAAACCAGAAAATAACTCTGTAACTTTGCCAAAATGGCACAAAAAAAGGAGCCAAGGAGCAAAAGAAGAAGAAAAGTTATGTGTCCTGTCCCTTGCTCTTGTTCTAACTTGTGTGGTAACACACTGTTCTTGGGAAGAGAGATTCTGCCTACAGACTGCCAGGCACGAAAAAACTAAAATGGAGGAAACTGTTATGAAAGTCATGTCAGTTTAACTCGGAAAGGACAACCTCACATAGCGCAAAAATAAAGAAGCAAAACAACCCACAGCAAAAAACAGTTTAATCTCCTTTTTTTTTTTTTTTTCCCCAGCTAAGGGGTTGTAAGTCCCATAATACAATATAGGGTTGATTTTTTTTTTTTAGACTTTATTTCATGCAACATAGTATGTAGTCCAGTGTTGCACAAATAAGTACCTAACTATAAATCCTAACTATAAATTCCTCTACTGAAACTTCCTCCTGACAAATATTAGTTTAAATGTGTTGACTCCAACACTTTCTGTGTACATATTGGTGCTCAAATTGTAATTTCTACTGATCCACTTGCATCTGAGAACTACATTTAGTTCAGACTAAATGAGATGGAGAGTCTTGTTTTCTGATTGGTCTAATGATGAGCGAACTAAGGGCAACTCCAATCCATTACCTTAATACCACCATCATTCTTTTAATTCCTGAGAACACACCAAGGGAAAAAAAAAATTAGAATTAAAAAGGAAAAGAAAGAAAAAGAAAAAGAAAAAGAAAAAGAAAAAGAAAAAGAAAAAGAAAAAGAAAAAGAAAAAGAAAAAGAAAAAGAAAAAGAAAAAGAAAAAGAAAAAGAAAAAGAAAAAGAAAAAGAAAAAGAAAAAGAAAAAGAAAAAACAATTGAAAGAAAATTTACATTATTAGAGAAAAGAAAAAAATTATTAATAAATTGCATGTGTCTCTAAAGGAATTTTACAATTCTGTACATATTCTCCTCTAGTTGTGTGGTGAAAAACTCAGTTTTCTGACCTTGTTTCTTCCTGAGTAATGTTGGAAATGACACTACACTCCTTCATGTGAATGTTATGAATTTAAGTCCTAATTTTTGAAAGACTATTGGAGATTAATTGAAACAAAGGAACATCTCCAAGGATTAGAGGCTGAGGGAGCTGAGGGTGTTTAACCTGGAGAAAAGGAGGCTCGCGGGGAACCTTTGCCTGGTTTAAAACTCCTTGAAAGGAGGGTGTAGTCAGCTGGATGTTGGTCTTTTCTCACAGATAACAAAAGGTAGGATGAAAAGAAATGGCCCTAAGTTGCAGCAGGGGAGGTTTATGTGGGGTATTCAGTAAAAGTTCTTCACTGAAGGGTGGTCAGGCATTGGAATAGGCTGACCAGGAAAGCAGTGGTGTCATCATTCCTGGAGGTGGAGATGTGGCACCTGGGTACATGGTTTAGTGTTGGATTTGGTTGTGCTAGAATACTGGGTGGGCTTTGTGATCCTAATGCTTTTTCTAACTTAGGTAAATCTATGAAACTTGCTTAAATATCCACACTATCACCACTCCAAATAACTATCACATCAGTGCATGCTGGTTTGAGACTCACAAATCACTCTGCAATTATTTATTCTCTTTATTATTGAGTCTGAGTACCCTGTAAGTAAAATCACAGTGCCTACGAGGCTGAAATGGGGAAAGAAAAAATCATAAATATCCAGGAAAGAGCAAAAGGATATTTTGTGGTATTCCTGGTGTGCAAGGTTAATGCTATCTTCAAAAATTTAAGGGAAGTAATATAATTTTTTTTTTTGGTGGAGTCTTTCATATCTCATTAGCAATATCTTATCCGATTAGCACATTAGCAACATTCCTTTGTATTACATTAGCATTCATATCATATCAGAATATATTGTTGCTAATACTATGTTACAGTCGTATCATATTAGTGACTTTCATATCAGATTACTGAGAGAGGATACTAATAAGACACTCCGATTCAATTAGCAAGGTAAGAGAATTCCCTTCTTTCCAAGTCACTTCCAGCTTTGCTCCTAAATATAAGCTGATGATATGCATCAGTGGAGTAATCCTTTTACCATCTCAAAAAACTTTGCTCTTCAGAAACTGTAGAAAGAAAGAATTGGAAATTGAGTCCTGTGTTCCTCTCTTGCTAAACTCTGTGATCTTTCCAACTCCAGGGATGCTGAAGGGAAGAGAAAGCTCTCTCATTAGGCACAGCCCTATTGCCTTAGCTGACAGGTAATGCTGTTTCCTGGGGTGTGTGTTGTGAAGCAGAAACCAGCACTTTGCAGGACCAGACGTTCAGGTGGCGTGTTACAATGAGAATAGGAATACTATTTTACTTATTTTAGATTTCCTTCTCACTTGAAAAATCCTATTTAGTAAACTTTTGCTGAAGAATGTGATGAATTATATTCATCTAAATTTTGAGAATTTGAAAATTGTTAGCCTTTAAAATACTGATAGGCTTTCAGCATTAGTGTGCAATGCACAGCAATTTAGACCCAAATCTGCTCAGAAATGCAGTTTGAAGAGGAGGAATGTGCTTTGGTAAAAAGCATAAACCTAGGACTCAAGTAGATGAATGGAATCCAAGATGTAAGATTGCTAACTTTGTTATTACCTTCAGTATATCTGTGTTCACCACAGGCATTAATTTACTGTAAGTGAAGTGGGACTTTGGAAAATGCTCCTTCTTCACCTTTCCCCATTAGCTGGCCGTTACAG
Source organism: Nicator chloris (assembly GCA_013400495.1). NCBI lineage: Eukaryota > Metazoa > Chordata > Aves > Passeriformes > Pycnonotidae > Nicator > Nicator chloris. Next base: position 583 of record WAAE01018161.1, on the reverse strand, counting down.
TAAGTGATTCCAGCATTATGATACTGGAATAGTTATGTGCCTGCACAGAGCTCTTCCTCTTTAACCATGGCAGTGGTCACTCTGTGAGCTTCTGCTGGTCCTATCTATAAAGCACAGTTACACAGGCTGACTTTCCCCCAGAGCACTGTGATTTCCACAGACAGAGGTGGTGTATTGAAACAAAAGTATTCCCCAGCTGTCTCTTCAACTCCAGGGACGTGCCTACTCTTCTTCCTAGCTGTCCTGGTCATGTGCTGCATTTTCCCACCTTTGAAGGCGTTTAATCAAGGGCCAATTCCACGAGCATCAGCTATGATATATCTGGCAGTCAGTAAGAAGATACTATAAATAACTTCTATATAAATATCTGACCATATTTTTTATGTCATCTATGAGTAGATGATTTACAGCATCTCCCTGTATCAAAGCAACAGTGAAATGCATGAATGAAAATTTGACTACTTTTCTTTCATGTGAATATACGTGTCCATGCTGATAACTCCGTTAAGTGAATTATGCAGACAGTGTAGACTAACAAATTCAGTAGTATCTCCCATTAAGTTTTCCTCTCCTCTCCTCTCCT
>WAAE01018160.1:0-31695 GCA_013400495.1 Nicator chloris | reverse complement strand
ATAGGAAACAGTGTTTCAATCTTTTTAATAATTCTGTGAGAAAAAAAATCTATTTGGATTTGTATAATTCATTTGCTTTTTAAATTTTTGTTTAATTGTTTTGATACAGTTTTGTTTTTATGCAGGAAGACTGAGCTGTTGCTTATGTTTTGTAAAAACAGGAGCTGCTACCATTTGGAAGTATTTAGATTTTCTATCTTTTAACATGTTGAGTTTAATATTTACTTACCAGTGATTTATATTTTCTCAGCATTTGGCTACAAATAGCACAGATTCAACTGATACCTTTCTGGCAAGAATGAATAGATATATACATGCAGTCATCTGCAAACTAAACAATATTGTCTGATGAAGTTCACAGGTTCAAATTAATCCCTGCACTTCAAGGTCTTTTCTGGATCACGTGTCTTCTGATTCTGGTTCTCCCCCTTCCCTCCTGCCCCCAGCACGGCCCTGACTGGTTTCTTCCCAGATCTCACTCTCTCATTTCAGCTCTTATGTGTCATCTTGTCTCCAGCACGCTGTCTCCTGGCCTTCCTTCATGGCATCTACCCACTGGGAGCATTGTTTTGTTTGCTGAAGTAAAAGAGCTTGCTTTGAACCTTGCACTTGATCCCAGTCGATGATGATGTCTGAGTGTCACCTCTTAGCAGTGCCTCGAAAGATGGTTACCACGCTCAGCCCCTCCCTCTGTTGTTTGGGTTTGTTGTTTTTCATCCTGCACCACCTATTATTGCCTCTGTGGTGGCATTGCTGCACACTTTTTGTCAGAGATTCAAGGGATCTGTGTTCAGCATGCAGGGCTGCACAGTTTGGGGGTTTTTTTTGTGAACTCAGATAACCCAACAATAAAGCCACACACGTTTCTGTTTCACTTCTGCAGATACATAAGAGGGGGTCTTGAAAATGAGTTGTTAATTCACGTACAGACTGACTATGTCTGAGCATATCTAAAGTGCCTTTTTGGCACTTTTACAAATATTTCTGCATCTTCTCTCTTTTCATTTGTAATGCTGCAACCTTTTTGGTCATTTCAGTATAATGCTACTCTGTATACACATAAAGCTACCAAGGAAACCTGTGGCATTCAGTTCCTACTGGAAATTTCTCTTCCTGACAGGGAGTGAAAAAGTAATTTTGACCAGTTGTGTGAAAGCGCTTTTGGGAGGTGCTGGTTTATGTCAGACAGCAGTCCCATACTCCATACCCTTAACACAGGAGAGAGAAAGCAAAATTAACACATCCAATTCTGGAAGAGGACTGGAGCAGACCAACACTCAGAAACACCTGTGACTAAAACCAGGGCAAATATCCCATCTAGAGCATGTCTTTTTGTAAGTGAAGATATTGGTGGCTGAAGTTATATTTGATTAGTAGAACAGCAAGAATCTGACCCCACAGCCAGCTGCAAATGGTCTGCAGCTTAGAAAAATTAAGCTGTGCTGTCCTGTTAATGTATTATGTTAAAGTAACATAGGAGAGTTTATGATAAATTGTAGTACATCCATGGCCTTAGAATTCCAGATGTAGGTTCTGCCTTTTATAGATTGAGAGAAATCTTGGGATCTCAACTGAAATAACCACAGGAAAACACGTCTCATTCATTTACAAATGAAATGCAAATTCACTTCTGTATTAGTATAAAAGTAGTACATGACAATAACCAGGGTCTTGTGTCAGCAAGGATTCAAATGAGGGATCCTTTTTCTCCACAAAGCTGTTTTCAATACAAAGGACTAGGATATTTGAAATGTAAAACATGAGTCCTTAAAATTTAAAAGGCAAAATTACTAATGGACAAATTTAAAATGTTCCGACAATTAAAGAAAAAACAGAGCTAAAGCAAGTCATGATGAGAGAGAGAAAGAGGATGAATGTGAGATGTCTTTTTTTTTCTATAAAGGAGAAAGAAAAAAAAAAGATAATTAGTATGAAAGGTACTTGTCTACTGGCATGTTCTTTATAATGTTTTATGTATGAAAATAGTTTTATAAATAAAATGCTATGGGCTTTCATTCAAATTGATATTATGTAGATTGCAGTGGTACTGAGCATCCAGCAGCAGGAAAGAAATAATGATGAACAGAGATATATCTTGGTATGAATTGCATGTATAGCCTTGTTTTTCAGCAAGCAATTGCTGAAGGTACCATGCAGCAAGCCAAACACCACACATAGGTATCATGAAGAGTATTAAAAAAATGTAGGAATAGGTTTATTATTTTCTGTGAAACATTCTCTGTTTTTATAGGCTGGTTTATTTAGACTCTGCTGTGAAATACCTTAAAAGGTAACACAGTATTTTGACTACAGCAGTAATTTATTACACCAGTTAATCTTGTAAAATTGCCCTCTGGATGTAATAATTTGTTATTCTTTTATTAGGCCTTCTTCTGCATACCATGTTTATCATAAAGATGTCACCAGTGTGATGCCTAGCAACCAGTACAATGTTCCGGAGGTGTTTGCATACATTTTCCTGAGGGAGAGACCTGCCTCGTCCCTGCTTGGGAGAGCTGTCAGTGTATTCTGATGTATGAGGGATAAAAGGAGTCCCTGCTGCAGTCTCCAATAAGCTGAAGTCACAGCCTGAAAGCACTGACTTGGGCATCACTATGCTGTGTTAGAAAATGTGTCAATTATCAGATGGACTGCCTAAGGGTATCGCCTGGGTCTAGGTCATAAAACCATCAGGACTAAGGGGGAAAAAAAATTGATGAGGAAGTAAGTTGAATTAATTGATAACTAGGAGGACTGTATGTGAAATGTATTCAGCATAATACAGACAGAGATATTTTCTCTCTTAAGCTTTCTTCCGGTGTAATCGATGAATACAGAAAGTATAAAATGCCTCCCAATTCTGGCTGAGCACCCCTTCAATCTATACATGCTTGTAATATTTTACAGACTTTCCCATTATTTCAAAAAATACCCCAAAAGTCAAGAAAGTCAAGGAGCTATAAAAATAAAGTAAAATCATGCTAATATTTTATAGCTGTTTCTGTTATTGTAATTCTTAATATACTGTGCAACTATTTGTATGTGAATACAGTAGGGACCACTTAAATGTCTAGCCTGAGGCCTGATTCATGAAAGCTTTATGCACCATTTATGTGGGTATCTGTAGTGTTTACTCAGAAAAAGTAAGGAATACATATTTTTATAGCAAAGTTTATTCCTCTACACATCTACTTCCTGCCACCTGGCTGTAGCTCTCAGTGACAGAATTGTGAAGAACATCAAGGATACTTTAAATACCTGGGCTGCTCATAAATTTAGATGTAATAATTAGTGGTTATACCCTAAAAGTGCAACAGAAGTGAATACCCTAGAAGTGAATTCTTTGGGCTCATTTTGGCCATTCACAGGTACGTATGTATATATGTGTGTATGTATAAAACACCACCAACTCATCATGACCTAGTGCCTTGACAGGACAACAGAATTTGAGTGCTTGCCAGAGAGCTGGGGTCACTCAGGATGAGGTTATAATCTGTATAGAGACACACCAATTTGGGAGGTGTTTCTCCTTAACAACCCAACTAGGCAATTCATTGTTTAAATGCCACTCACTCCATTACTTCATTACACATCGTTCCTTGCTCTCAGGTTTCTGGAGACAAAGTCTCTCCCAAATAACTATAGACCATCTTTAACATGTTCATTTCTCATTAATTCAGCTCTCATAGGAAAGCAAGCTACTCACAAGTAGTTCTCCAACATTTAGTAATACCTTTCACTTGCTGCTGAAATGCGACATTGTGAGAGCTCCGCTGTGCTTTGGCTCTGAGCATAAAGTCAGTACTTCAATAAAAAGAAAAAGCTGCTTTTTATCACATTGGTAACAAAAATTCACCTCTCTGTCCAAGAGAAAATTTGAAGAGGGACAAATAAAGGCCTTTTTTTCACTTCTCCTCTTTGACTCCATCCACTCCTTAGAGAAGACCTTTGCTTGTGCAGCAGTGCATGATTTTGTTCAAGGTGGATTGCTGGAACAGCTGCACACACGAATGCAAGACATTCTTTGTAGATGAAAGGAAAAATACAGTATAACATCACTCTTTTGAAAACAGTCTGGGAATTGCAGCCAAGAACTTCTGACTTTTGCTTGGCTGGTTTCTCCACGCTCAAGACTGGGAGGGAGCAAAGAGTCCTGCTGAGCCTTTCACAGCAGCTAAACACGAGTGCTGTCGAGCTCCTTGCACTGTGCCCTGGGAACCCTCACTCTGCAAATTCCTGGGACAGCCATATCTGAACCGTATAAATGTTTACGGAATCATAAATCATTACGGACCAGTGACAAATTGAAATGCTGGTTACATGTAACTTCTAAATCTTGAGGGGAAAAAAAAAAAACAAAACCTAAAACAACAAACAAACAAACACTATTTCCCCCCCCATATGAATTGCTAATAAGCTGATGTTTATAAACTTCTCTTTAGGAACGAGAAGGAAAGGAAAACTCTGAAATGCATTTCCAAGACATTTTCACTGTTATCTTTTCCAAAATATTTCTAAATGATTCGAAATACTCTCATGATGTCTAGAAAACTCTATCTTCTTTCATCCAGGCAAATATCTGAGTATTGCATGGAACAACAACCCATTTCTCAGCAGATCTCTATTCATCAGACTTTTAAGGCCCACAGCTGGAGAAGTCAGCCTGGCACACTACTAAGGCATGGAGGATCCAGAAATTAATTTCTGAGAGAAAACTAAAATTAGCTGGAGAACTGAAGTCATTGCAGGGAGAGTTTTGATTTTGGAGAAAGCCTACTTTCCACCTGACAATCACTCTAGGAAAAAATGGCACAAAACTCCTGAGAAGCACATCTGGATTCTGAATTTAGTGGGAGCACTGTGCAGAAAGAACAATATGACCCACATTGCTGGACAGGCAAGCAGATGCATCTGAAACTATCTAGAGTGTTTTGCTGGTTCTTTTTTTGTCCTTCAGCAAATTTAATTTCCAGGTCTATGATTTGCAATAACTAAGCCTGGACATGGCAGGAGCAGGTATGTCTGTGCCAAATGACAATCTGATAGAATCTGGGGTAATCTTCAAGGCAGACGCAAATGAAAGCAAATATTTCCTTCACTCATGTCTACCTAGGTGTGACTTCAAGTTTAAGAGGATCCCAGACCATAAATCTAGTAATGTTTGCCTTTGAATGTCTTGTTTAGGGAAATCTGGAGCTGCCAATACAGGCCAGCTTTATGAGGCTGAGATTTTGGCCCTCAGTCTATAGAAAAAGTTCCAAATTGAAAAAAAAAGTGACATGCAAGTCTATTTCCTTATTTTCTAGGGACAAAAATTCCACCAAAATTCAGCAGCATCTCTAGAAAGCAACAAAAATGAAACACACCCTTCCTCAATGATAAAATGAAGGGATTAGGACACTTTTGGCAACAATCACAAATAATTGTAAAAGTAATCTGAGGTTGAGTTCCCATATACTAGCTTCTTCATCTAATATACAAAAACATCTCATAACTATAAAGGTTAAATAGGAATTTGGTGATATTTCTGTGTCTTCCTGATTCCAGTTTTATTTTGTGAACAGCTTTTTCTTTTATCCTGTGTTTTGACAGTTATGTTTCTGCCCCTCATAGAACTCAGACATAAGAAAATGCAGGTAAATTATGAAAAGAAAATTAAGGATATTCTTCAAACTTCATATGGAGTCTGTTTGGAATTAATTACAGTCTTGAGCATGAAGAAAAGTGAGGATGGAAATCTCTTATTTTGCCTGTTTCATCTTCAAGACATAAAGAAATGGGCATTACTGTTTTACATTTATAGTCACTGGAGGTAATAAAAAACCCTCTCACTGATTTTGGTACTGGAGGAAAAATTCTCAGACTATCCAAAGACTTCTGACATTTTCCAGTAAACCCAAGAAGGCTAAAAGTTACACTGTTGTAACTGACATTCTTTCTGCTCTTTACAATATAAAATAATCAAGTGTTATGCTACAAAGGCAGAAATATGATGAGTTCAGTTTCCAATATATGTGTCAATATGACAGAATTCTGACAAGAAATGTGGGGCAATTACCTCTTAAATATACAATAATAAAGCACAAATCCTGCTTCCTCATATTGAGGGAGAATCCTATGAGCCTATATCAGTGCTGGACTCAGCACCTGGAATCACAAACATTTTCCAAAAAATGACAAAACTCAGTTTGAATAAACACACTGCTGGAAATGAAACCAAATTGTTCAGAAGATGCATCGGTGTTTGCACAAAGACAGTAATTTTGTCTTCCTTTTCCCTTTTTATGGATAAAAAAAAAAAAAGAGAAGAATTTGGTTCGAATAAAGCTAAGTTGCCATCTTAGTGTAACTGCTAGTAAATATAGCAGCTATTTTATAAGTATTGCTGTCATTTTCTTTGACTAAAGTTACAGAAATTCTTTGAATTTTATATAGGGGACTAAATTTGTAATGGAAAATGATGTTTGATGGTGTTTAAATGCAGAGTATGTCACTGTATAAAGCATAGGGCTCTTTTAAGTTATTTTTTTTTAACTTCTTGACATGTGTCACAATTTGGAATTCTGCTCTCATGGGATAAATGCCAGATTACATGGTGTAGTATTTTTATCCTCTGTACTTTCACTGTAGAAGCATACAACATCAAAGAAGAGGCAGATCACTCACATCAGCAGAAAATGGAATAGGACTATAATATGCTTGCTTTGATCTCTCCTTCTAATAATTATCTTGGCTACATGCATACATTGAAAGTAAGATTTGAATTAATAAGGCCAAGAGACCCTGGAAAATGTAAGAAGGATATCGGAATACTAACTTTGACTATCTTTAACAAGATAAACTGCAATTGAGCCTACAAAGTTGTGGATTGTTAATTTAAGGCAATAATCCTTAAATGTTATTCTTTCTTTAACTTGTCACCACTGCATTCAGCAGAAGCAATCAGTCCAATTAAGACAGTACCACACTCACCTAGATTTGGGATGGAGAGGATGCTATTTAGCTGGCATCCATCTGATTTCATATAGGTTTTCAAACAGGAGGGCCTACGGTAAGAATCATTAAATTTATATAAAAAAGTCATCACTGCACAGTCTGTTATCATTAAAAACTATTCTAATATTGCCTTAGGAAAGATATTGCTTTTGATATGGAAAGTAAATCAAATCATCCACATCCACACAGGATTTATACAGAGGCAAGAAGCATATTGCATTCCTGGTCAGTTATTTTTTACATTTTTTTAACCAGTGTTTATTGTTATATTGTCTTCTGGGAATCCTATTTCTGCCCAATGTGAATAGAAATTATGACATAAACAGGGTGGTTATGCATGAAAGCCTTAGATGGTTAATACAGCCTGGAAGAGGGAAAACCTACTGCAGTTCACCAGTCCCAGAGAATGAGAGTTTGTCATCTTCCTGCTTAATTTCTGATATGTGCAAGGTACATCAGTCGCTGGGCAGACAGCACATTACTCCCAAAGCCAGATGTTGCAACTTCAAATTATTGTTTGATAAATCTTGGCAGAGCCACTAACCATCATGCTAATACAATGCCCTGCAGTGTACAAAGGGATGCATAATGTGCTAGCCAGGCTGACTTAAGCACAGTATGAATTAGACAAATGAGAGCGAGCACGTCTATGCTTCATATACCAAACGCAAGTTCCAAAAAGCCACTTGAACAAAGACAGTCTGTCAAAACAGCAGAGGCTGCTGTTGTCCTCAAAATCCCAGTCAAAGGTTAAGAATGTTCTTTTAAAACGGGGTTAGCTGGGCATACATGTAATAGACCAACATGCAGAAAGAAGTGCTTTGAAGAAATGCTCTCTCTGTTGAAAACAGGCACGCTTTTCTCATCTGCTGAACTTACCTGACAGTGGATGGGAGTTGCAAGAGAAAAGGTTTGATTCAGCAAGGATGTTAGGAACAGCTTTGTTAAGTTCTGAGACCGGCACTTCTAATTGAAGTACAAGCACCACTAAATACTCATTGCCTGGCGGTCCCACGCCAGACGAAGAAACAAAAGGAAGTGTTTGTGAGTGGCTGTAGGTATCATCAGGACAAATTTCTCTACAGAGAAGACTTGCCACAGACAGTATGATAGTTACAGAAAAACACAACTTGCTTCAAGAGTCACTGCTGGTCTCCTGCCCTGAGCTGCTGGTCTCCTGCCCTGAGGTTCTTATACTCTCAGTAGCTACTGAGATCCCACGCTTGCCAATGAAAATTCAGAAACATGTTTTTTTTCCCCTGACTTGCCAAGTTCTTTCCTAGGTTTCAGTGTGGGAGAATAGATCACTGGAGTTAAAGCAGTGGCTGGGAGTAGGTCCCATGTAAGCAAAAACTGTTCCCAGCAGTTGTTACATGCTAGCTTTCTCCAGCTGCACAAAGTTCAACTGCAGCATGCTTGGACCCAGGTTCCCATCAACCCAGCCACTTCAGCAGAAATTTTAGAGTGGCTCAGGGATGATTTAAGGGAGCACCTCATCCTGCTTGGGCCTTGAATGTAACTCAGCTTGGCTGCACCTTCTTAACATTGTCAAGAAGTGGTTATGTTCAAGATTTCTTCCCAGTTGCACCAAATTGTTGTGGTACACCGTTCTAACAGGGGGAAATACAAGACATCCACAGAGGTTTTGGAACAAAGAAGGGAAAGTGTAATATCAGATACCTTTAAAAATGTCTCCAGTTATTCTGTTACAATGAAAGGATATAGAGGAAGTTTCATTTTATTTATCTGTCCCAGAAATAATCCAAGTAGGTGCTATGGTAATAGAATACTGTGGTAAAGGACAATCATAGTATAATCTCATCAGTGGTGGTTTAATGACATCTGTTCAAAATATAACTATTGAAACTTATTGTCTGTTGTTCACAGTACTGGCATATTTCTGAACTCATGAGGCAAAGAAAGTTTCTTGTAAATGCTAGGCTCTTTTGTCTCCTAAGTAAACAGCTGTAGTAGGTTGACCCTGTCCAGCAGCTAAGCAGTCAGACAACCACTCACTCACCACCCCCAGTGTGATGGGGGAAGGAATAGGAGAAGGAAAAGTTACAAAACTCATTGGTTGAGATAAAAACAGTTCTGTTTTTATCTGAAAAGGTTAAAAAAAAAAAAAAGCTAGGGGAAAAAAACCCACTGCAAGTGATGGAAAATCAATTACTCTCCCCTTTACTAAACAAGCTGATGCCCAGGCAGTCTCTGAGCTAAGACCAAGCTCCCAGCCTATACTGCTTAGATTGATAGCCTATGTTCTGGGTTATCCCTTTAACCACCTCAGCTGAGATGCTTCAGCTGTGCCTCCTCCCAAACTCTAGCCAGGCCCCAGCCTGTTCCCTGGGGAGACAGAGTGGCAGAGGCCTTGATGCTGTGCAAGCACTGGTCAGCAGCAGCCAAACACCGATGCATTATCAGCATTAATTTAATCACTATTCCAAAACACCATACAGACCACTATGAAGAAAATTAACTCTTTCCCAGTACAAAAAATATTTGTACTCAAGGGTTTCCTGACCTGATGGCTTGACCTTCAGCTTTTGAAAGAAAATTAATCAGGAGCATATCTGAATTGTCCATTGTATAAACCACTGAGACTGAAAATTGCTGTCAGCTAATGCAAGTTATGTTGCTGAGAATAATGCAGAGTGAAAACAGTGCATTGTCCGGTGGTGAGAAAGCTGTTTCACAATGTTGTCATTATAGTGAGAGCTCAAGGACAGATCTGGTTTCACTTTAGTAGAAAAAGAATGAAAAAAAAATGTAGGCTGCTAAGATTCTTGACTCCACATGGCAAAATTTAGTAAATTAAGGGAAGTAGTTAGAGACATAAGGTACATCTAAGAGCAGTGAGAGATAACTGCTTAGGAAGTTTGGAAAGTCTTCAAATCTAAGAAATCAGACTCTATCCAAAGCAGGGGGAAAAAACAAACAGACAGCCAAACAACCAAAACACAAACAAACAAACCCCCCCAAAAACAAAAACTTCTAGGAAGAAACTCCTGAACACATTTGAAGGAATAATCACACCACGATAAAATATACAGAAAAACAAGAAGCCTATGGGGAATAGTAAAAAGGCTTCCTGTTTTTACCTAGAGACATGAAAAAGTTGCTAAGAACCAAGTTAAACTCATACTGATAAAGAGTGTTAAAACAAAGAACAATTTGTTCTTCATCAGTATGAATTTGAAGAAAAAAGGGAAAGTGTCATACGCATGGAATACATTAAAAAGTATTTTCAAAAGTCCACAGTAAAATAGGAGAGAAATGTCTTCATAATTCTTCATTTTTCTGTAATGTATTGATGTTAACAAAACTGCAAAAGGCATATGGACAGTGCAAAAAGACACAATTAATTTTCTGTTCAGTTGAGGGAAAGGGAAAGGGAAAAGGAAAGGGAAAGGGAAAGGGAAAGGAAAGGGAAGGGAAATTTGAAAGTCTTTAATATGAGGTCAAATTACTCTATCCATAACTTAAGAGGAGGGATTTTGTTTTTAAAACAGGGTATATTTTCAAAAATTAAGCTTTAAAATATCAATTTTTAAAAACATTAAAAATTGAAATAAATTAATTAATGAATAACTTTTCTGAGTTTGGTAAAAGAAGACTACTAGATTGATACAACAGAGAGGTGTATCTAACCAATACCTAGACAAGTGATGTAAGGCAAACATTTCCTCTAGAATGATATTCAAAATAAGAAGGGAAAGAAATTGCTTGAGAAATTGTCTGAGGTTAGTTAACAAGAAGGAGTGTTGACAATGTTGGAGGAAAGCTTACTTGGAAGCCCTCACGGATCACTCTTAGATTCCACATTGCATTGACACTTCATTAGCAACATTTTCACAAAAACAAACACACAAACAAGAACAACAACAACAACAACAAACGGAAAAAAACCCCCATGAAATGGCAGTATACCAGTGCTATCTGATGGTGCTGGTGTTGGAAAAATGTCAATAATGAAGAAGGATTGTAGTATCCTAATCAAATACCCCTCTCTCCTTGAAAGCTACAATGTTGTAAGCTGGATAATATTTAGTATCAGGGAACTAATGAAGGAACAAAGACAAATCAGCTGACATGGCGTGGGAGCATAGGGAATGATGATCACACAACCTGATCACACAGCAGTTACCCACAAGTTAAACTGCTGTTGTGCCAAAGCCAGGAAAAGGAAATGTTATCCATGGATCCAAAGGCAAGGATGCACTTGTACCCCTGAATCCTTGTACTAATGAGATCTCACTGGGAATAACTTGTACCAGTTGGTCTTCCATAATCAAGGCTGTTTTATGGAGCATGGGATGCACATAGGATCAACTGAGTGGCCGGGAGACAAGAGAAGCCCTCAAAGAGAGCAGGTGTATAATCTTAGAGCAAGAAACCTGGGAAGTGCTTGATCCAGTAACTACCACAGGAAGGAAAGAGCTTTCTAGGTTAAAAATCAAACTGGTCTCACATGGGAAAATGTTCCCACCATGGTAATTATATTCTGATTCAGAAAGTCTCTGCTGATGAGACACTAATTCTGTGTCATTCTAAATGAGAATCTGTTCATGCTACTATACCAGTGAGCATTGATAGAGAATTTTTGTTTTCTTGGCAACTCCAAAGACCAAAAAGAACTCCAAAAGACAAAAGAACTTATGTTCTAGAGAAAAAAAAAATATAACTAGCAAAGGCTGAGATAGCCTTCTAAGCTGAAAAAACAAATACAAAATTAGTATGGTTTCTTTTTCTCTTGTTCTACATATCAGTGTTGTCTGAGTGATGAACCAGTACCATAGAAACTTTCATTATCCTAAGAACATGGGTCAGAAACCCTAGTTATCATTCTTAAATGAATAAACTATTGCCTGCAAAACAAGGATTGAGTTTTGCTGGGATATGCACCCTTTTTTCTCTAAATGTTTTTATATATTTTCAGTTCAAGGTTAGAGAAAGTGTGGCTCTTCATCATTGCAGCTCACTTAGGAAGTTTCTCCACACGCACAACCTCTTTGTCACACAAGTATGCAATCTTCACATTTAAAATCTCGTTCTGTGAGAACAACCTTCCTTGCCTAACAAGTAAATAAGCAAAAGCAGACATTAGAAATTTAATGGAACTGCATTTTCATGAATACTTTTTCTCAGTCCATGACAGGATTTTGATTAGGTTTCTTTCCTTCGCTTTGCTGTGATAATCCGTACTGCTATTGCTGGTCTTTTTACTTTTTTCATCATGAATGTCTGGAATATTTTATCCAGGCAAACATGTGTATTCATGTATGAATGAGCCTATTTGCATGTGAATCAACATATTTATCCACAAACAAGTTTGGGGTCTTTTTCTGCTGAAAGTGCTTGCCCAGCTGATCTCTATATGCACATGGCAGAAAACTGAATGCAAAAATAAAATTGAATGTAAAATCTGCTAGGCAGACAATAAATCTAGCCTATATACATCTTTCCTTTATAGCAGGCAAAACTCCATTTTTTTTCCTTTTTTCTTTAAAATAAAACATCAGGAGACCACATATATAGTGAGATTCTTTCCCCTTCCCTTTCACCCCCCTCCCACTACGGGAATGAATTCTGCAAGTGCTCAATGCACAGAATTCCAGGTAAAGCCATTAAAAACTGCAGGTGCTCAACACTTTTTGCGGGCTGATCTTTGGAGGAATCACTCACAAAAATGTCCATGTCTTTCTCCAGGTGTTCACAAAGCTCACCTCGTCCACCTGTCATTGTCACTGGCCCAAAGTACCCTACAAATGCTACTTCTCTTCTGTTAGCCGGGGTTCAGCCTTAAGTCTCTCCCAAAATGAGTCTGTCTTTCTTCTTTCTACTCTCGAAAGACTGAGAGAACAAACACTTCATTTTCATAAACATTGTCAAAATAACTCTTTGTGATGAATTCTGCATTTTCCAACTCTCTATTAAGTAATAGCCATTTTTTAAGTCTAATTTGATTCTCATCATTAAGGTAAAAAAATTGAGCTTAAAGGTTTCCATGATAGAAACGGATTTAAAAAGCTTCTTTTGTTAATTTCTAACAATATGCATTATTTCCAGGCCCATATATCTTAATTATAACTCAGTATAATATGTGTAGTGTTTTTAATTTATTTGCATTTACAAATATATGAACAGCCACACTAACAGTTTACCATGCTAACTGCTCCAGTGTTTCATCATTGAACCTGGTCAGTAGCCAAAGACTAGATAAGAATTTAAAAATAGATGAGACATGGAATGAATAACAGTTGCATCATTTACTCCATTTCAAACACCGTTTCTGATTGTTTCAGTGTCTCACAGCTTGAAAATAACGGAGGTAACCTTAAGGTTAAACCCCGCCGTTGCAAGGAGGGATGGAGGGATGGAGGGATGGAGGGATGGAAGGAGGGATGGAAGGAGGNAGGAAGGAAGGAAGGAAGTTCTATGTGACAAATTTCTAAAATATTTTCTAGATACAAGAAATGCTTCCAACCCAGATACATTTGTAAGCACTATGCATTCAACAATAGATACTAAAAATATACATGTAATGCAATAATTTGTGAACCAAAGGAAACACTGGCATTTCTTTGAAATAGTTTGATGCATGTTTTAACTACGCCTAACTTAAAACATTTCAAGCCCAAGAAATAGAAATGTCATACACAGAATTTGTTTACTATACTCCTGAGTTCAGCTTGGAAGCTGGAGAAAAGTCTATCCTCTTTCCACATCACACCAGGAATCTTCGGATGAAATACCAAAGGAAATATAAAACTTTAACTTAATGATATTTAAGTTGGAAGAGTTTTCTTCTTTGTCAATAGTTTTCATGTGATTTCATACCAATTACTGTTTAAAAGAAATAAAATGTCCAACTTCTTTACCGTTTGTTCATCCCCTTTGTCACTCTAGGGAAAAATCACAGAACCACCCAGTAATCTGGTAAAAATGGCAAACCTTTCTCCCTGCTGCCTAGTATTTGGAGGTCAGTAGTGATGGAGGGTGAGATTAAGGTATGTTTATCCAGTGTTCAGCCAACTCATAGGGACCAACTCCCATTTACCTAGACACCCTTTATAATGTTGTGTAGGGTAAGAGGCTTTAAATTACATACATTTGCAACCACATTAAGGTCTTTTGTATAAATGAGAATCATTTGATCTGAGCCTCTCCAGTAGCTACAATGGTGCACTGGATCAGGCAAATATGCCTATTATTAACCAAAAGTATTAAAGATCTTCTTCTTCTGAGCATTACAATTCCACAACATGAATCACGGTCTTCTTCCTAAGAAAGAATGAAAAAGAAGTGTGTGTGCGCTGTCCCATTTGCACATTGTTCATATCTGATTTTATAGCGGCAATTTCTCAAGACTCCCATGAATGGACAGGACAGCACAGATATCCTGTTCCCTTACATGGCTGACTAGCAGGCTGTAACTGCTTTATTGCTTACTCACTCACAGTCACTTTTTAGCAGGGAAAAAATCCTTATTCCTTTCATTTTTTGCAATCCCAGTGAAAAACTAAATGTGTAACAACGTGATTTATTTGGCCTGCTCCTGTTAAAGTTAAATACAGCCTTTTCAATTTACACTTCCGACAGAAGATATGTGACAAATGACATAGTAATTTTCTTATTCCTTCATGTTCATAAAACATTGATAATATGATTTTTACCTTCCCTTTGTTCTCAATTAAATGAAATGTTCCAATACAATTAATGTGTTCTTGCAATTTAGTTTTTCTTTAGAGGTTTCTCTTGCCTCTGATTAACAGAATTTTCTATCCATTCTGAGAACCCCCAACTGCTATTCAGAATGTTTCATTATGCCTGGCAGCTATCAATACAATTGTGAACCAATATCATTTTAATTGTTTCACTAATAACTTGTTTTAAATGATTCAACAGTCATCAGGAAAGATAAGTGCTCTTGTACCCTGCAGGCTTGTAGGGATGATGGTATGAGGCAATGTAACAGAGTGCTGTATCAGAATAATGAAACCATATGCACAAGATAATGACAAAGCACTTGCATTGCCGTAAAGATAAATGAAAACAGTAGATCTTCTTTTCATTGTAATATAACATCCATTTCTATCTCCCATCTCAATCATTAGACTTTCCAAACAGATTACTACACAAATACTCATATGCAACATGTCCCACAATAATAACTGCATGCTCCCATCTATCCAGGCAGATGGTGAATGATGGCGTTAACGAGCTTTACAAATGCTCTTGTTAATTAACAAAAATTGTTACTTTCTCATTTGAGGGGGGCTTATAAATTAGACTTAATTACACTAGATAATTGCAACTGCCAGCTACTGTGCAACTCGCTCATGTTCTGTTCTTTCAATGGCAAATCAACAATTGCAACCCTTGCCTATTTGTGTAGACGAATTTAATAAGCAAACAGCCCTTTTATGTTAATGGTTTACTGGCATTCATGGGTTTGGCAGGAGAAATGTGCTGGGGGAGGGTTTGCTAATGGCAGCACATAATCATATTAATTAAAATATAACTGCCATTTAAAGATTTGTAGTGTAGAATTAGAGCATGTTGGGAACTGAGAAAATCAAGCTAGAGTGCATATTAGCACCATTACTCTGTGCTCTCTGCACAGCAGTCAGCAACCTCATGTGTCATAAATGTAATTTATGAGTGCTGTTTTCTTTGAAATATGTGTTTTTAGTTCACTCATTAGAATGTAAAAATTTGCAATGTCTGCTTCAGAGGTTCAAAATAAATTCACTTAGAGCAGAGACCCATGATCTGGTTTTAACAAATCCCTCAACAATGAATTTTTTTATTACTTGTATAATTTCTTATTGTAAAACCAAGTATTCTGTTCTTTGAAGATGGAGTCTATGTTTTATTGCAAATGTAACTCACACTATCACTACAAATTCTATATTATTATGCATTTTATAATTCAGTATCATTTTTATGGGGGCTTTAATAAATACAGGCCCTTTTTTCTTATTTGGCTTTGGAAAAAATTAGAGAAAAATTTTACTTTATATTTGGTTGCGTAGAAATGCAATGTCACAAAAGCTTTTGAAAGCTTTGGGGTTTTTCTGCTTTCCTGGATTCCCTTATCAATTTACAGGCACATTTTTATCTAAATCAATTCCACTTATGCAGCTTCCTCAAAAACGCTGAGATGTATTTTCTGTGCAGTATAGTTACTTATTTGCTGGCATCCCTGGGAATGCAACTTCCCACAAAATCCCTCTGAGAGAAAACGATCCCTGGAATTAGAGGTATGTGAGTGACAGGAGGCAAAAAATTAGAATCAAAGCAATTCTCTAATTTCTAGCAGTTCAGAGGCAGCCTGGCGTATTATTTATGCATATATATGTGTATTCGTATGTGTTATAGAATGTTACACAAATGTTTTGTGCATGTGTGTCAAACATCTGTATAACAATATCTTTAGCAATACATCACAGTTGAAAAGTCATTACTATATTGTGTCATCAGGGATTATCACATTGTCTTTCCAAACTGCAGAAATCAAAAACAGCTGAAATCACAAACATGACACGATTTTGTAATTTGTTTTAACATTTGTTTGCTTGTTTTATTTTTCTTTAGAATGCAGATCTGAAAAGTGCACCAAAGAGGAAATCCTTGTCCCTCTGGAGCCAAAGACAAAATCCCATCACCTTGTGAAGGGTGCCTTAACTCTCAAGTTAAGGAAATTCTCAGCAAAATGGAAGTGTTATGGTACCCACAGGATTTTCGGCCTTACAGGCTGACAGCACAGAATTGGAAGTGGCACTTCTGTCTCTTATTATTCCGAAAAGAATTGTCACTGGGGAATATTTCAGCATCTAGCAATCAGGGACTTCTGATTCTTCAGCTGTTATGAGAGATATTGCTGTCTTTTCACAGATGACATTAGGTGGAATAATTTCATTTTTAGCCCCCCCCCCGCCCACAAATATGCACCCTAATATCTGTATCTTATCTGATGTAATTGACATGACTGTAATGGTTGTTTATAAGGCTGACTCTAGATCTGACAATATATTCCAATGTTTTGATATTATCATTGCATATTATCATACAGGCATGATGGACAATCACTGACAGATATTTGAGCAATTACAGCATATTTTATTGACAATTCTACACTGTGAGTATACATTAATTATAGTAGAGACTATATCATACTCAGGGCACAGCTGAAATAAAATTTTATAAGCTAATATACTAAAGTGGAATAGTTATGAGTAAAACCGGAGGTCTGCATTTCTTTGTTCTAAGTTAGTCTGTGGTGATGAACATTAAAAAAGATTGCAATTTTTATCAAGTCTGCTACAAATTTCTCTATAAACCAAGGTGTGTTCTACACTGCCTAGTCATCAACAGGGCTCTTGCAAATCATCTCTGCATAAGATTATCAGCAAATGAATCTCCATCATTACATTAATTGCTTCAGAAGTTACCTGCTGAAAAGAGGAAAGTCTGGGACTGGATGTGATGCCT
Source organism: Nicator chloris (assembly GCA_013400495.1). Classification (NCBI taxonomy): domain Eukaryota; kingdom Metazoa; phylum Chordata; class Aves; order Passeriformes; family Pycnonotidae; genus Nicator; species Nicator chloris. The sequence continues at coordinate 14,202 of WAAE01018160.1, read as the reverse complement.
CAATAAAAGGTGTGTCCCAAACCACATCCACTCTACATGGAACGCAAGTATTTGGCTTTTAGCTGACCAGGACTTCATTTTTTTCTCTGTGACAGTAATGAACTCCAAAGTTTTAGAACTGACAATTTTGGTTCCATATGACTCCTTGTTAACAAAGAGCTTGATTCAATGTCCAGTGAATATAATTCAGGTGAGAGGAATCAAAGAAAATCAGAAAAAGCTTTGAATAGATTACAGGATCAGTTCTTAAAGTTTCAGCAATGAATTTCCTACTATAAGAATTGCAGATAAGCCATCTCATTTTTATATTCTTCTTATATGCTCTTTTTTCCCAAAAATAATAACTAGCTGAATTGAGTTTATGTGCAGAAGGTCTTCACTGAGGAGTGTTCTTACGGCATTGCAGAGGAGAAAAATATATAAGCTGGAGGGGAAAAAGCACATCCTGAGGCACTCAAATGCACATGGGCTGCCTAGCCATGGTGCCCCTGTAGGCAGGTGAGTGATCAGCAGAAGAGGCCCCTGAAGAGCTGGGGCTGAGGAACAGGCAGTCAGGGAGAAGGGCAATGGGCTGCAAAGCAGCGGACTTTCAGGAGCTCGAGGAGGAGCTCTGCGAGGCAGGGAGCAGGGCCTGGAATCCCTGAGGTAGGCAGGGGGAACAGGCTGAGCATGCAGATCCACCCACCATACAAGTACTGTACGACAGTAATCCCCATCATGGTGAGCCCTCCCAGATGTGAGATCCTGCTCTTTGACATTAGAACTTACACGTTGTCCATAACTCTTGGCCATGAGCCCTGAACCTTGTACTGCATCATGATGGAGGGTGTTTTTTGCTTTGCCATGCCCAAAGCAGTCTTTTCCCAGCTCTCAAAGGTGTGTTTCTTCAATAGCCAGTGGTCTTTATAGACCTCAGCCTCTGTGTTCATTCAGCCTGTGCCCATATTTCCAAGGCCTTTGCTGTTACCTCGTGTGTTAACAGCAGCAGACACCTGGTACCAAACTCTGGTTCACACAACATGTTCTCATAAACAGCTAACAAGCCAAATAGGCCAGGAGTAGGGTGTTCCATACTTAGCACAAGGGAAATTCAGCACAAGGTCTGTGGTCTGTTACTGGCAAAAATAACAGCTTTTGCTGGGTCACAGGAGAAGAAATTTATGGAATTCTTCTTGTTGTTTTTTTTCTCCCCAAAAATTAACAAAAACACCAGCAGGAAAGTTTACTCATGATGGAAAAATACAAAACTTCTGGAGGCTGAATACTCTTTAACTGATGAGTTGTACAACACTGGAATCCTGTAATTCAAGACAAGAGAGGCAGTTGTGCTTTCTTTCCATGTGGTTTGTGTCAGTTTTCATACTATTAAGGCACAAAATTTTTGGTCAGCTTGGTTAATTTTTCTCGCCTAAATATCAGTGAAATCTGATTACATAAAGATGTGTCACTGCATGCCTTTATCAAGCTAAATGCCAGGCTAGTGACATGGGAAGTTGGACTGTAAAAGACCAGCATTCCCCAATGGTGTCATTTTCTTCTACAATGAGTGTTATCAGAAAGAGGGAGGTGCAGTTTTTCAAAAAAGACATAAATCCATTATCATGGCATTCATTGTAAGTAGAAACAGCCGTCTTCTTCTTCTTCTTCTGTTACCACTTTTTCTCTCACTAGACAGACAGCACAGCTGGTTGAGTAAACTTGCTGCTTCCTGGAACTCTGCTGGTCAGTACCATGTACCTCTCCCTGCAATCTGGATACTGAAACAATAGCAGCCAGAGCCACATCCTGCGTATAAACAAGCTCTCCAGAAGACTCCTCTTTTATGACTTCAGATCAGTGCTGCTCATAGTTTCAGCCATCGATAAGCAGACTGTTTCTTCCTCACAGCACTGAGGTGCCACCTGAGTGAGAGAGGCAACTCATAGAACCACAGATTCACACAGCCCAGGCTGGAAGGGACCTTGAGAGATTATCTAGTCCCTGTACAGTCAGGTTTTGAAAACCTCCAGTATGGAGAATGTTCCATATCCTTCAGGAAGTTATTCCAATGAATGGTCTTTTTCACTGTAAAATATTTCTTTTTTTATGTTGAGATAAAACCTCTCCCTGTGGAATTTGTCTTCATGTGACCTCTTGAGAAGAGAGAGATTTGGTCCTCTTTATCTTTCCTTTAAGTCCATCAGAATATTGTGATGAGGTATGTCCTGAGATTTCTCTTCTCCAGGGTGCAAAGACCTACTCTTTCAGTCTTTTTTCTTTCAGCATCCTTGATGCCCTCCTTTGGACCCTTTCTTTGTATTCATCTTTCTTGCATTGTGGATAACAATAACTTACCTGATGAGTGGTGAGGAGAGTGGAATGATCATGTTTTTATCTCTTCTAGAAATGCCCCTGTGGATGCAACCTAGGGTCTGATTCTCCTTTGTTGCTGCAGTGCAGTACCACAGTTCAGCTTGTTTTTGTCCACCAGGCCACTTTCAACAGAGTTGTTCCCCAGACACACAGGGCTTAACCTGTACTAGGCTTTTTGGATATTCCATCCCAGGTGCAGGACTTGGCACTTTTCTTTGTTAAACTTCATGCTGGTCTTTCTTGCCCTTCCTTCCAGCCTCTCCAGGTCTATCTGTGAAAGGGTTCTCCCTTGTGATATGTTCAACTTATCAGCCAGTTTGATGCCATCAGCAAACCTGATAAGATTTAAATGCCATCATCCAGGTCATCTATGAAGATGTTGAACTCCTTGGGGCCCAGTATCAATCCCTGGAGCAGCCCACTTGTGACAGTCTGTCAACCTGAGTGAATAACATTGAGTACTACTCTCTAAGTGCAATCTGTTTGATAATTTTCTACCCATCCTTTAGACCACCCATCCAACCTGTATCTTGCCAGTTTGTCCAGGAGAAAGCTGTGGGAAACAGTGTTGAAGCCTTTGCTGAAGTCTAGGTAAAAAACCTCCACTGCTCTCTCCATGTCTACAGAAAAAGCTATGTTGTGGTAGAAAGTGATTGGGTTAGTTTAAATTATTTCTTCTTGATATATCTAAATTGATCTATCCTTTAGCTTATCTCTCTAAGGTAATCCTTTGCTCCAACTTGTAGAAAAACCTCAGGTGACAACCACCACTACCTTCCATGACAGCTGGAACACAATGTGGAAAAGGCTTTTTGCTGGTCAGTTTTGACTTCCTAATTCTCTAATAAAATGTTAAGAGAAACAGACTTCTTTTTTTTTTTTTTTTTTAATGTAAAGCTACTGATTATCAGAGAATAACTTCAGATTTGCAAACATAGTTTTTACTTGCTGTATATTTCTCATTTGGAGAGGTGGACTCTTACTTTGACTGCCTGTAATGCAAAGGCCTTAACTTTGTACCGTCCAACAAAAATTGTAAGAAGCTTCCACTAAAGAAACCAAAACCCAATTATCCACTCCATTAATCAACAGCAAAAACAACACAGAAATCTTTTAATCAACAGATATCCAGACAGAAAAGGTTTCCTAGACAACCTTACAATGATTTTGGTAGTTACATTGACAACATTCCTAAAGATCATCTTGGAATAATCAAATGCCGGCAGACAGCAAGAATAACACCTAACATAATTTCCTTAAATCCCTCCTCAGCTATAGGTCTTGTGCAGATGATTTCCAGACAAGCACATGTAACTGGACCCACTCTAGGCTACATTGTGGACAAAGAAAATGGTAAATATGAATAAATAGTAGTACATATATTAAGGAAACTGTGGTTTCTTCCAGTCAACAGAAAAGCAAATCCACAAACAAGAAAATGGATTGTTAGTAAAGGCTTCTGCTAAGTGGCTAATTAATGCCACTAAATTGAAAAGTATACTCAGAGTAAAGGAGAATTCATGGGGATGGAAGGAATATTATACAAAAATTGTCTAATTAATGTAACTGTATACGTGTATGTAATGCCTAACAGTCACTTTTTCTGCAGGCCAAAAAAATTTTCTTCTGCCCTGCATTGATGAAATGTGAGAATTAAATCTGAAGCAAAGGTTTCTTTTAGCTGAATGTTTTTTCCAGATAGCTGTGTGAATACTTACACTATGGTTATTGCAGTTAAAAGCTTTTCTCTTATATGAGATTTCCTTGAAGGTGAAGAAAACGAAGAGTTTGGTGGAGCTTTCTTTTTAGTTAATTAGAAAAAAAATCTTTGTGTTTCTTAAAACATTTTGCTTTACGTTCCCTTTATCAAGAATAAAACATTGGGTTTGTTTGTTTACATTGACAAAAGTAAGCTTCTAAAAAAGAAAACAGATACAGTTACACATTATTAATGGCTTATAGGCACTTATTGTAATAATCAAGAAATTATGTATCATACATAATGAATAAGTAAATGCCAGTATTGAGTATGCTTTCTCTCCCTTTGTCCAATACACCCTATTGTATATTCTTCTTCCTCATTTTTCAAAAATTATGTTGTAGCTGAATCTGGCAGAGGAATGACAGTGCTGGTATTATCTGCAGACATCTTTGATTGGCTTTTTCCCTCTTCCATTATGGTGCAGCTCCAAGTTCTGTCAATGTCAAATAGGTGAAGGTATCCAGTGGTGCACTGGTTTCTGGTCACCTAGGTTATAGACTTTGCTCTTAAATGAGTGCATCCCATTTTAAAGCCCTAATCATTGCAAGACATATGTGTAAATATGGCATAGGTCAGCTCTTGATTTGTATGGAGTGTATGGCTACTACACATATTTCAGCTGGTGATAATACTACGTACACAGCTCTAATGACGTTGGGTTTGGACACCCCTCTCCACATCTCCAGTCCCACTAAAGTCCTGACAAGTGATTTCCATTTTGGTCATACATTGCCCACATCTTTCATAAGTTGGAAATTTAAACAAAGCTCTCACATAAATTAGCAAAGTACCGTACCTCCCAAGATGTCCATATTTACTTCCAAGCAAGGGCATTTGATAGAAAAGAGTATAAAGCTGATATGATGCCCAGAAGTACTCTGTCCTGTGTTTGGCACTTATATGGAGTTAAAACAAGCAGCTGGAGAACATCTCAAGCATTCCCAGCTGCACAACTGTAAATGAAAGGAAATATTTATGCATGTGAATTATTTCGGTAAGTTTTATCTGTCTTTTAACGAAAACCCACTGAAATCACCTGCTAAAGAAACGTGATCGGTGTCTTAAAAGTCTTTTTTCTCTGGGACACGCCAGTGTCTAGATCTCTGTTAACCAGTGGCAAATGATATAGTGAATAGTTCCTTCATATTTCCTATCCTTTCACAGTGCAACATCTATCAGCAACGTGAACCGAGTGAAATGGAGTAGATGTATCCCTATGACTTGCCCATGGTGTTCTGATTGAAATGCTTTGAAAGATTTCTCAAAGGAATTTCATCCTAGTCTTTGGTTTCCTGGCATTTTGCCCATTGTACCATTGGGTACTGTAGAAAATTAAAATCAAAGCTAAAAGCTGGCATTGTGACTAAAAGTTTTAGATTAAGTGAAAGATGCTGTTAAGCTGTTTATATCACATCAGTGGTGGTTTACTCCTTTTTAGAGGGCCACAGAGAATAAAACAGAATTCCCCTTTTACTGACGTCAGTGAACGCAGTTCGCATCAGGGCTGGATAAGGTATGAAATGTCCTTGTCATAAAATTATAGTGACAAGAATGAACATAAAATCCTATTTTTCAAGAACAGCTAAATCAGAGCTAAATTATGAAATCATAAATACTTTCCATTTATGTTATTTTTGCTCTTTATGAACAGTGACTAAAATTATGTGGATAAGAGTAATTCAATGAAGGAAAAAAATGTTCTACTTTCTTATGACATCTGTAAAACTCATCAGCTGTTAAAGCTTTCTGTTCACTGCAGAACCATCTGTTATCTATAGCCACACAAATATGAAGCAATTAGGAAGAAACAAAATGAATTATAGAGCTTTTTAAAATACAGCTCTGTGCTTTGTATTTGTATTTGTCATCAAACCATTTGAAAGAACTATTTTATTTCAAAAATGAAGACTTTTTTAATCACTGAATTACAAATATTTTGTAAGGCATCTCTTTTGATTCACCTCTTCCATAATCTAATAGGTAACTTACAAAAAGGAAGTATGCTATGTTTTTATTTTCTCTACTAATGTCCTCTTTACATTTTGGTTTTCAAATGCTGGTGCTTCTTGAAAACTCCAATCTGAAGAAAAGATTTAAAAGACTGGAATTTCATCAAGGAAAAAATGGACATTAACCAAAGAAACTTCTATGAAGATCTGTATCTAAATAATGATACAGAAGATATACTGAATATTTTTAGTGTCTCTGTCTCATTGCACAAGGGAAAGGGAACATTCAGGGTTACTGAAAGACAGCAAATTCAGAATTGACACAGGGAAATATTTTCTTAAACTATGCACACATGACATTTTTAGGCCCAAATTTAAAGTGAGACTTGATTTTATACAGATGATAAACCTATCCATAGTTCTAACAGTGTTTTAAAAGAAAAAACAAACAACAGACCTTAAAGGTAATGATTTGGAAAAGCTCTGTATTTTAGTCATGGCACCTAAGAAAAGTTCCCTTCACTTTCTTCAGAGTCATCTAGGACTGTTGTTAGGCAGAAAGTTACACTGGATGAACTATAAGTCTTACCCAAGACATTCTTGCCAGTGATTCTGCAAAACAGAAAATCCACTTCCCTACAACTGCAATTACCTTAGTTGTTGATACAAATCAGAAACTTCATGTAAGATATCATATGGCTTCTTAGTGTGAACATTCATGAACACACAAACATGTTTTCATTCATTACTGCTTTGAAGTGTTGAAAATTAATCACTCTTACATATACGCTTTGCATTATGGAACACTAACCCACATCCTGCTCTCACTGACAAGGAAGACTCACAGTTGTCACACTCATATGACAAATTTCCATCACTCATTCTAAGCCCTCAAGTGGAAGGGAGCTTGGTGAACAAATCCATGTAGCCCAATCTGAAGGATATGAGGGTAAAAACATTTCTAACCAAATCAAGCCTAGAACATCTGTAGACTGTGTAATAGTTTCCTAGGATAATTTCTCTAGATTGGAGATGTAAACCAGATCAGACATTTTGATGGTTCAGAAGATGCAAATCTATCTCTAAGCATTGGTGCACTGACTTCTCCGCTCACAGAAGAAAGGACTGGGTTGTATGATCTAAAGATTCAGATCTTGTAAACTTTTCTACCTACTTGTGGATTTTTTTAGGTTTTTTTCCACAAAATTCAGGACTTAGCATAACGCTTTTTTTTAATCTCATAATAAATTTTGTACATAGGCAAATAAAACCCAGGAAAATAACCCCCTTTGTGAAATGTTAGCCATTCAAACTGTTCACAGAATGAATTGCCTTGCATACTTTTTAGCAGATAACACTAATGCTAACACAATCCTCCAGTTACATCTCTAAAACTGAATAATTACTTAGTGCATTCCACTCCAAAAAGGGTTTGCTACTTTTGTGTCAAGGGAAGTCTGGAGGTAACAGTCAGCCCGAGTACTCAACATCATTGATGGTGTTGAAAATATTACTATTTCTAAGAGAAAAATATTAAAAAGCACACATCTATTAAGTATTATTGTATTTTTCATTAAGAATTAATTTTTAAAAACCAAATTTAGAATTTTTCTTGTTTACTGCTCTTGTTTATGCTGTTTGTTGTTTAGGCACCAGACAGAACTAATAATAATGGCCAATTCAAATAATCTGAGATGTGAAAGTCTAGTAAAAGACAGATGTTGGGTGGAGACCTTGATTTCTGCATTATCCCAGAGAAAGAATACCAGAGTGCAACTATAACTAGTAGATATCTACCTCAACAAAAGGGCGAAATCAATGGATTTGAACAAAAAAAAGATGAGTTATCCCTTCAAGCACAAAAACTCCAGACATACTGAGCAATTAAGAGTTGAAAAAATTAGGTGTCTTGGCTGACATAACCTTAACAAATGAATTAATCTTTGGGATTACACAACCACATAGCATGCTTTTATGGAAACATACTAGTTAACATAACACCTGCCACACCACATGGGGCTTATGTTTTAAAGGGACCCTTCTAAAATAGCTCAAATTAGAAATACGACCAAAAACATTTGGTATATAAACTGACCCATGTTCTCATTATGTTTGAAAATGTATTTTGCAACAATTATGGCCTGATTTCCTTTGACTTTAAATTAATTCTTGTGAAAAGGATGAGGAAGGTTAAAAGCTTTGGCTTTGGGATCAGGGCCAAAGGACACTGATGAACATATTAGATGATGAGAAACAGAAGAAAATGCTATAGAAACAATTGGAAATAAGACAAAGCCTAAGGAGGCTAGTGAGAAGACAGTCCTTTGAGTTGGAGGAAAGAAATATACGTGGATGCTTTGGAGGAGGCCCCAGTTCATAACAATGTTGATGACTGTAAGGAAATGATTTGATGACAACTTTTTCTTTTCATGTATGTGTAATTTTTAGTGAGATTACGCTTGGCTGAAGAAACTGAAGAGTTCTAAGACACTTCATCACTGCACATTCTTGGCCATGTTTGGATTTCTTAAGAACCGGCACATTTCCATTTGCCTTCCACGTCTTAAATTTTGCCAGATTTCATGAAAGTAGAAGAAATTAAAGTCTGATGGAAAATTCTTTAGTAGTGCAATAAATTCTGTGCCTCTAAATTGAATGAAAAAGAAAAAAACAACTAATGAAATGCCCCACGGATTTCCTTATGTGTCAAAACATGCCCTAAGATGTTGGCATTGCTTAGGATAATTGAACTAAGTTTGAGAGGTGAAAGATATTTTTTGGTAAATTATTTGTTTACTTAAAAATTCATCTTCAGAAGATCCAAAACTGTTCATGAGTTCTATATAGATTGAAAGACCTATTTTAGATAAGACAACACTGACATAATATTTCAGAAATGATGAAACAGTTGCTTACAACATGTTCAGAACACTGAATTTTCTGACACGCTTGTTTCTGAACAGGTTTAATGACTAAAGAAAGATTTGGCTTGAGACTAATTTATTCTCATCTCTGCTTTTTCTCCCCTTCTCTTATGACTTCAGCACTCTAGTGACTTAAACCATTGCCAGATTTAAAAGTCTCATCTGCCTCTGAGGACCTAAAAATACAATGTTTGCTACTTTCTCACAATAACATGTTCTCCAATAGGGCATGCATGTTTTCAAGGAAGGTTATTCATTGTATTGATATTAATCTGTCTGGAATGATTTACCTGACTACTGACTGATCCCTTCAATAAGTGCATGTAAGTCAGGAAAGGTATTCAAATTCACAGTTAAAATTTAAATTGAAGACTTAACATCTTGGGCATGAATATCAGGCAATACTTCTGTGCTTTGAGCCATTTGTTTCATTGTAATTTTTAAATACTGCCCAGAAATAGGACATTAATTTCTGGGTTTATCCATCTGTTAGGAAAATACACTTCAGATTCTCTCATTCCAGTCTGTTTCTCAAGACAAAAACTCAAGTGTTACCAAGAATTTCACAAAAGTTATGAAATGGTGACAAGATAAAGGCAATATATCCTTTATGGATTTCTTTCCAACAGGTTGTGCATTGTGCCAGAAACAGAATTCCCAAAAAAAATTGAGTCAACAGAATGAGAAATAACCACTACATAGGACTGAAATGTAGAAAGCAGAATTGTGCAAAGTGAGGATAAGAAAACTGATTACATATGATGTCAAAGCACGTGTATTTATGTGTCTCAGATCTCTATATTACCCCATATCTGTTTCTTCAAACACAAAAACAATTTCTCACTCCTTTGCTCTTGTAGCTTGTGGCCTCAGCTTCCATTGTTTTATATATATTTGTAGTTATATCATCTGTGCAGGACTGTGGGGTTTTTTTAATGTTTTTTACGGTTTTAGGATTTCAGCATATGAGCTTCACCGATTAGAGTTTTGAATATTAAAAACTTTTTTTAAATTATATATTCTCTTACTAATAATGTCTTTCTGCTGTGACTGAAGTACATTTTGCTACAGCAGCATGGAATTTCATTTACTCCCAAGAATCCTGTTGACTCATTAACAGGGATATATCCTTAGGTCACATTAATGTAATTCTTACTATAATTTGCAGACGATTAGACAAGTGTCTTTTTACTTCTCCATCTTCCTTTACAGCACATGTAGTCTCACAGTGCCTAGAATGATATTAAGAGATAGACATTTCAAATCCTTTTTCCTTTCTTTCGACTCAGATTTTTTAATGTGCATCTATTCTCCCTCTCATTTCTTTTTTTTTCTTTTTAATTGTACATGGCTGGTTTTAAAGTGGGTAATCATTTCTCACTGTGGTGCCTCTAACTGCTTTAGAAGGCTTTCTCTAATTCCTTTAATACTCAGAGAATCACAAACACTGCAGGATCCACTAAGGTTTTAACAGTACAGTGAATCTACTTATAGGAATAGCTCAGAAACAATGTATTTTCTGTGCACCAAATAAAAATATGCATACCACTCCACTATCCCTGAATTTGAGAGCTGTTTCTGATTACTGATTGAAAATTCCCTCTGTTCTTCATTAAAGACTGAGATTCTTTTAAAATGCTTATTTACGGTGGCAGTCCTAAGGGGCCGGCTATGTATTTAACTGCCTACAGCTTCAAATCTCTTTCAACATGAGGCCAAGTCTGTGTTAGGTAACTTGTTGGGTGAGTGGTGCCACATTCCTGCTCTGCCTATGGGATAAAGTAGCCGTGGCACAACATGGCTCATTTGTTCCTAGACTATCATTAGCATTAATGAGCTTTGCATGTATACTTCAAGGAGAGGAGAGGCAAATCATAGCTTCTTAGGCTTAATGTTTCCAGGGGTCCTCTCTGTGGCTGAAGTTTGTTCTTGTTGAGCCAAATCTTGCATGCCTGTGAAAAGCTTGAGTAAACAGGCCATGTGCAGGGGCTTTGTGGTGGACTGAGTGTTGGAATACACACACACGCACTCCAGACTCAAATATGTCACTGCTGCTTATGTGAGGCAGCAGCAGTTCCCTCCTGTGGAGAGGGTATCTATTAATTTTTTCCTTGACCCTGTCCCTTTGTCAAACTCAGCCCTTTCTTGCAAACCCTATAAATCTGCTGTGAAGACATATGCCATCAAGCAGGGTGAATGAGCAGCAGGGACCCCCCTTCATGACCTTTCCTTTGCATGACTTCTCTGTCCCCAGCTAGCTGAATCATTGTATTCAGGACCCTCTGCCCTCAAAGGGAAGGGCGTGATTGTTTTGGAAGGAAAAAGCAAAAACCAATGCATAAATAAGAGACATTCATGCAGAAAGCTATCTAATAAACTTTAGGTGAAAATATAAAATACCAGGGCATAATACCTAAAGTAACTGAAATTTTTTTGTTCATAGCATGATTTTCAGAAAGCAAAGAGTTAGAAACAGAGCCCACATACTTCATTTTGTCCTGCCACACCATTTTACCTTTATGTGTTCCTTTGGTCTGCACTGGATACAGGAACACAACCACTTCTCAGTATCGTTAGCGGAGATAGCACAGGAGGTGTTAATAAACATAAAGCTCAATTTAGGACTTCAAATTACTTAGTTCTCTGCCCAAAGGGTAATTCAGACGCTGCTCAGACTGAAAACATGTATTCCATCATGCAACATGCATTATGGCCACTTGTGTATCCACATCAAGGCCCCATTTTCTAAGTGCAATAGTCTCAACTGCTCCTATTTCTTTGCAGTCTTGATCGGTGCGAGTAGGTGCAAACAGCTGTAGGTCTGCAACTGCAGCATGCAATTCAGGCTAGACTGCATTTTTTTCCTGTGAAGCTGTAATATAAGGGCTATCTTTTCATGATTTACATAAAATTAAAAAAATACCACCTATAATTGGAATTACATGCGGTTGAAAATATCTGGCAATTTAAAGCAAACTATTTGTGATAGGCAAGGAAACAGGTGTTTGACTGAATTCTTTGAGGAATGTACATAGAAATAAGTGGAAAAAACACAGGGAATAAATTCAACAGCTGGCAGGCCTTTCTCACTTGATGGAAGACAGAATCATAGGTAAACTCAAGTGTCTCCACATTGCCTGGGTGCCCTCAATACTTAACAAATTATTTTGAAATTGCCATTACAAAAGACACCTGCTCACTTTAGCACAGCTATTTGGAAGTGGTGAGTGAGGTGCCAAGCTTAAAATTTTTGTTTGGTCTCATTTAGGCTAAGCACTTGTTTACATATCTCTGTTAGGTCAGGTATGAGCCCTCACTGTCCGGCAGCAGAATGGACCACTGGAGGAATTCTACTTATAGTAATAATTAAGCATATGCTGCATCAAGGATGTTGGCAAGAGTCTCTTTCATCTTTGTCCTAACAACCAAAGTATACACTCTGAGTGTCTGTCATTCTCACCTTCCTTCTGCAGGACATTTTCCAGTATGTAGAAACAATTCAATGAGGCATAGAAAAACCAGTGGCCCAGCCGGAGATGCTGGGGCACTCAAAAGGGTTAACAAAAGAGTCAAGCTGTATTCTAAATATTACAGAATAAGAAATTAGGCTTAGCTTCCCCAAACCCTATGTGACTACCCACCAGTGGACCACTGTCTTCCTAGCTTTGTGCATAAATTCAATCAGAGACCCAGAAAACCCTTCAGAATACAACAATATTTGGATCAGGCACTTTTTTGTCAAAGCGACAACTTTGACAAGTCAGTGTATTCACTGGGGAAAAAAATCATGTTGACAAAAAAGTCTTGATCACCCTAATTGAAAACTCTGGCCTGGGCTGTGAATCCCTCCTTTGGTATGCAATTATAATGGGTAGCAGTCAACACAAAATCTAAACCAAAACCAAAACCACTCTGCATCTTCTCAAGTTCTGCTGCTTGAATTAAATTACCAGAGCCTGCTGTAAAACAATAATGATTTCTACTGTCAGAAACAATGTTTCAAACAGATGTGAACCACACAAAGCATATGTGAAAAACGTGTGATCTGCACACTAAGGTCACAGAAGCCATTTAGACACCACATGTGAAATATGTGAAACACATGTGGAGGCATGATGCAAATTCACATTTAGTTTGTCCTTTGGCAAGTATCAAGATCATAGGGTAAAAGAACTAAATCTCTCTGAGGCAAACTTTGTGTCTGTGAAACTTTCAATCTTTATAAAAGATTAACTTTTTAAGAAATTCCCACAGGGCAGGCTTCTTAACCCCTCAAATTATCCATTGCTAATGCTGCGTGATACGTCCTTAGTGATGGAATACTCTTGTTACCCTCTTTCTTAATACCTACTAAAGCAAAAGGTTAACAGCTCTCTGCCATCTGCTGTTGAAGAGCTAATCCTTGGGTGGTAATTCTGTCCTCACCCAGTGGGCTTGCCTTGCTTTATCTGAGCATGTGGCAGTGTAGCACAAGGCACCAGGCAAAAGGAAAATCTTGTTGGAGGGAGCCTGAGGTGTTGTGGGTTGCTCACAGATTATGTTTAGTTGATGGTGATACTAATGCTGAGGATTTGGCTCAGGGTGCCACTCATCTCACCTAAATTCACGTTCAAAATTGTTAGTCCTAAGCCAGATGTCCAGACCCTCCTGTCAATGTAGGGAGACAACTTCCTAAACCCCATTTACTGTGAGTTGAATGAATTTCTAGATGGTCAAAATCAGAGGGCACATCGGATGTTCCCTGTGTGTGAAGAGCCCCAGCCCATGAGCCGACACCACCCATCTCATCTACAGAAGCACAAAGAGACCCAAGTTTGTTTCAAAGCAGAAATCTCAGCAGTGGGCAAGTGTCCTCATTGTGCAGGGTCTACTAACAGCATCTTCAAAAGGAGTCTCTGACACACCCTGTCCCTGTAGCAGGGAGGGCCCTGCCAGTGGGCTCAGAGCAATCAGGCCCCAAGGAGAGCCCTGTGTGGAGTAATACTTGTCTTTTCATACTCTTTTTCTCTCCTCTATATCCCTAGAAATCCTGTACTGTGGGAAATTGAAAGATCTCCACCCTCCTCATCTCCTCAGCCACTTTTTCATCGCCTCAGCTGCACCACATGTGAGCTTGATAAAGTCAGAATTCATGTAGCTGAGGAAAGCTGTCTGTCTTGCAACTCCTCTTTATGCAGTGACCCCAATGGAATGATTCACAAGAATAAAGGTTTTT
>WAAE01018156.1:0-24286 GCA_013400495.1 Nicator chloris | reverse complement strand
GAGAGAAAACTCATCGCAATAGGGAATGCTGCTAGCCACCCTTTGAAGTCAACTTTAGAGAGCTATAGAACAAGGCATAGCTGACTGCAGAGCCGTTAAGATGATCGTGACTGAAATGGTGAAAATGGAAGCTCAACTAGCAATGCAGAATTACCAAGAGATGCTTGATTTTTGTCACTAGTGTTTGTTCATTGAGTTAGAATTGCAGTGATTTTATAAACGAATACAGAGGAAAACCCTCCAGTCTGCCCTTGATTGTGCAAGTGTCTCTGAAGGTGTGTACGTTTGCAGGTATCACACACCAGCCACAGGGCTCACCACAGCAGTGCTTTGACCAAGTTTCATTCAGTCAGTCCTTTGTTACAGCAATTTCATAAAATTCTATCAAACCCAGCAAATGCTATTTACACCTAAGCCAGGCAGAGCAGTTCCTCATCTTCAAAATTCTTTTTCTAGATAGACAGGTAGTTTTGGGACTACATCCCACGTTAATGGGATTTGTTCGGATTTCATGGCTCAGCTTTTCTTCAGAATCAAAAGGGTTAAAAAATTAATTTCTGAACCCAAAAATTGAAATTCTTGTGTAATACTTTGTCCTCAGGACCAGATGCCTTAGGCGTAGGCCTTTAATCCCTGTGCCCTAGTTACAGCAATTAAGGTTCATGAAATATAAATTTTGTTACATATGCATCTTGGTTTCTTCTTTTTTCTGCAGTTTCAAAATCAGTCTGAAATATTAATGATCATATTAAATGGACTCTGTTATGTGAATTGCTGTTAGTATTGCATTCTAGTTATCCTATCAAAGGCAGTGAATGACATTTTCTAACATTTAGACTTAAATGCACGTTCTCTTGCTGAAGGAAATCTCGACTTAAATAACACAGTTTCTTGTAGATCTGCCTCTTTATCTGCATTTAACTAAAGTTGCTGAAGGTATGCAGCACTTTGGAAAACCACAGCTTATAATTGTTCCTGATTTCTAGTGCTGCAGTGCAAATTAATCATTGTTGAACTGTGCTGGGGAGAATAGAAATGCCTGACAGCGTTGTGGTCCCTGCCTGATAGAGCTTACGCCTCAACATCTGAGATGTTAAACCTAGCCTTCAAAGTCTCTTGGCATTTTTCCTTTTCACTGAAAGAGTTCTCTCAACCTAAATCTATCATCCATTTCTGCCATCCTGTCTATGCAAATGGATTTCTGAAGCTTGATTATAGCAGTTTTTTTCTCCCCCCCCACTGATGAAGAAAAGGTCACTCATGTGAATGAAGTCCTCATCAGTGCAGGTTTTTTCGGGATCAGGGAATGCACTGATAAGGAATGAGGGTACAGAGGTGGAAAAACAATTTCATTTAGATGGTTCAATAAAAGAAGTGCTGTCTGCATAGCAACAGGTATAGCCATGCCAGATTATATTTCACTTATAGAGATAGTAGTCGCTTCGGTATAGATATGAAAGCTCTCAAATGAAAAATTCACAGCCTTCTGGGGGGTTTGTTTTTGTTTTTTGAAAACAGAGGCATATGTCACTGTAAAACAACTATATGTACTTTAATGTGGCCAGAAAAGAGGCACTTAGCTGTTCCACTGCAAAAAGAATGAGTTAATAAACCCAGCACACAATCTGTCTCTGCTGTAGCTCTTGGCACACAACAGCTCTAATTGGTGGAAGCTATTGAGGCCTTAATTGCTGATTTTGCAATACTGCCATGTTTACTGATAAGGTTTAATGCAAGCTAAAATTTGTTAACTAGAGAGAAGCAGTCATGCTTGCGTGAAGAGTGTGAGGACAAACAGCAGGCTTTTCTGAAGCACCAAATGGCGACGAGGTGTTCCAGCACGTGGCACCATTAGATTTCTCCTCTGAGACTACTGAAAGGCCTTTCTTGGAGCAGAAGAGCAAGAGAACTTTGTGTCATGCAGCTAGTGCTGAAATAAGCCTCTAGTTGAAGTGATAGTGTTCGCCTCCCTGGTTTACATGATGTTGCTCTGTGCTGAATGGATGGAGGACCATTGTATTTAAATATTCAGACCTTTAGTTCTTGAACTGAGATATCCTCACTTTTTGTTTTTAACATTATTATTACACTGTAATACAATAGCCTTTTGAGCTACTAACCTGCTGTTTCATTTTTGAACTATTAAGTTAAAAATCATTGTTACTTGTATTTGAGTTTATGTGGTAGTAATAAAAATAGCAAGTAATGATGTTGTATGGCTGTTTATGTCCAAAAAGCTAAAAGGGAAAATAAATGGAAATGTGTTTTGTACTTAACATAACACTCTGAAAGTGCCATTATTTTGTGTCTTAGCGTGTTTTTCATATACTGCATGTGTAGCTTAGAGCAGAGGAAAATGTAAGATGCTAGCTGAGTGAAAAACAGATGCTACTGCGAGCTCCAAATGAGTTTTTTCCTCATGTTTGAGAAATGTGACAGTATTCAAAGAGATTTTGTGCTTGCATATGATTAAGATCTATTTAATTTTGTTACTGGGCATCTTGTATCTAGAGTATATTCACCAAGTATCTCACATAGTTCATAAAACGTGCATCTGCATGTGTATAAAAGAGCAGATAGTTGAAATACCTTAACACAGTGCTTTAATCCAATATTTATGAGTGTTCAGAAGATGAGAAATGTCATGTTCATCAAATGTACTGAGAAAACTAATAGTAATTAGCATTATATTATTTTTTCTGCAGCTTAAATGGAAATTATGTCAAATGTACATTAATTATCACTGTAAATTTTCTCTACTGCTTAGACCAATTTTGTTTCAAACCATATTCGGTTAAGTAAGTTGTAACTCCGTATGGATCTATGGCAGTATAAAATATTAAAACTTGTATTACATAGTATTTTAGATACATAACAGGACAGCTTCACAGACAAGTGGTTGGTTCTGGGTCTCCTCAGGGCTCTGAACTTCTGTAGTAGTCCTTGTTGTTCAATAGTTTTAGCCTTGAAAGGCTGATAAACAAAACAAAAACCTATCATCAGTGAGGCCATGGTTAAAACTTATCTGTGTAGATGTGAGAGGTGTTCCCAAGTCCAAGTCAACGAGGGCTGTATCTTTCTGCCTTTAAAAATCTTGGGAGTTTGCAAGTCTGGCTCACAAGAATGACCTTCTTGCCAGGCTTTTTGGCAGACTTGTGTGGATATCCACGGAATGGATAGTACTTTGTTCTTTAAGCAATCTGATTCAGAATCTGCTCATGTCTACTGATGTTCTGTTACCCACAGATGCAGCAAAATGTATCTAAATCCTGTTAATTTTACTAAAATTTGCTCAACAATGTATTTCCAAGAAGAGTTGTGGAAAATGCAAAATAATTTGCAGTACCACAGATCCATGGTCTCCTTAACTCCAAAGCTGTGTATTTCCTTGTGGGGTTAAAAAAGGCAAACCAACCAACCAAACAAAAACCAAAAAAACCCCAGAAACAAACAAAAAAACCCCAAAAAACAAAGCACCAAAGGGAACAGAAAAAAGATGTCACTTACTTTCCTACCAGGTGCCAAGAAACAGTTACCAAAATGTATCTATCTACCCCTTTAACATAGGAAAGGGTCTTCTGTCAAATAGCAGTGGCAGCAAATCATGAGCTTTCCTCTTTTTCCTTTCACTTCAGTGAAGTGTGAAACAAAAAGTGTGAGATAGTAAGTTTTTAATAAGATAAAGTGGGAAATAAACTGATACATTCTTGAACTAAGTAACGCTTTAGAAATGTTAACTCTTGCATTTAATCTCGATATGAGTGTTCACAATATTATATTATAGTTCTCTCTTTAATTTTGAAATCATATTTCCTGCATGAACTTTATGAAGTAAATCACATTTGTGCAAACTCCTGTATAGTGCTTTACTGTTAATGGTCATGTAAGTTTTTGGTTTATCTGCTGTTCCAATTCTTTTCTTGGATACCTTCTTCCCCTATAAAGTGTGATGCAGAATTAAAGTGTGGAGGACAAAGTTTTAGAAGAACAAAATGTGACTTGTTTTTATCTTTCTATGGTATATATTAGCACAAACATGATATTTTTTCTGTGTGCTGCTTTGCTGACAGAGATGGTAATTCTGATATTCTGCCTAAATTGCAAATCAAAGTTATGAAACATAAAGTTTGTCATTTAATGCACATTAAAATTGTGTGTTAATGCACATTATTATTTGCTTTATATTCTACAATAATAATTCCATAATTTGGTCTGTTATTAGGCTTTAGCTGTCCACAACTTTTATTTCCTTTACCAGAAGTAAACAAATTTCAAATAGAAAATACTGCTTTTTTTAGTAATTATATGATACTTACATATTTGCCTAATCTGAAATCAGTGGTGAAATGAATAGGTTGTTACTATTCCTTTCCTCTCAGTAATCAGTAGAGGGCTCTACCAAGCTAGTCATGTTGTGGTCATGGTGGTTGTATGGTTGTATGTGATTGAGGGCATTTGAGTGATTTGAGTAAGTAGTTAAGATATTTGCAGCTGAAGGAGGTTCTTAATAGCTTTTTTTTTTTTTTTTTTAATTCTTCCATGCAAATTAGGAAGAAAGCTCATGGATAAACACATACAATGTAGATATTTCAGGTGCTAATTTCACTTAAGTGTTGCACTCCTGTGATTGACAAAGTCATATCCTGGGGCATCTCGTACTCATTTACTTTTTGTGTAGATTTCAGCAAAATACCTTGGACTAAAGAGAATTTCCTACTTTAAAACACAGTGGACTAAATAGTTTAATTTGACAATAATAATTATAATAAAATATCTAGTAGGAATGACGCAATTGGTATTTTCATGCCTCTATTCCAGTTGGATTCCTCAGTTCCTTTAAAACATTTTCCTGTGAGTTCTTGTCCAGTATAGTCTTTTATTTGCTGTTGTCATTTGTATAAGGCAAACAGAATGAATAATAACTTATATTCTTTTCTGTTATGTCTGGTTTTAGGGCAGACATCTGATCTGATTTAAGCAAGTTCTACTAGTCCAAGAGAATTTCTCCTAACTATCTGTGGACAAAGGCATGCAGTCCAGGAAGAAAAAAAAATTAAAAAAAGAGAAAGAGAAAAAGGCTGAAATGAAGAAACAGTTTGTTTCCATGGTTGCATTTCCCCCGTACAACTCTTTGATGCATCATAAATGTAGCAAGCTTGGCTATTAACTTGATTCACTCTCTTTCACAACACAGTGTCGCTGCTCTGGAGAGAGATTTCAGCCAGTGCTGGACCAGCAGAAAATAGACATGGTGAAACAGAAGTAAACTGCTGGAATGAGCAAACGAAGGAAACTTTAAGAATACTCAATATAATGAAGAAAAAACATCTTCTAAATGAGGAGTAAAGGAATATAAGCTGTGTAGCTAAAATTGCAGCTTATAGTTTCTAGCATTGTTACACTGTTATAATGGGACTTTTAGCCCAGAGTACTTGGTAGTCTTGTGTAGGAGGTACTTGGCTGCAGGAGAAATGGTCCTACCTGATTCCTTACCTTGGGTCTGTTTTACTGCACATTAATACAATGGCATGAACTAAGCATATAAGCTGTACACATGTTGCAATACAGTCATTAAATTTTAAATGTTTGGCTAGGTCTGCCTTTTGAATTTACTTTCTTGCAACTGCAGTGGTTAATAATGTCTTATTGATGCAACTGGGAAAAAACCCTGTAAAATATCAGGCACTTGACTGGTCACATTTGAAAACATAGCTAAATACATGATGTCAGATACCGTTTTCAAAGAAGATAAAGCAAACCTGGGATCATCCAGTTCAGTGATGCTAATCATATATGGTGAGGATAAACATAAAAGGGAAAGGTTAGGGAAGATAGGTTCATGTTTTAGTTCCAGGCTTCAGTTGGCCCTTTACTACCTACATTAAGGCAATTCAACAGTCATCTATGATGAATAATAGAAAATAAGGAGCTACAGTTTGTATTTTACTCTCTCAAACTCTCTGAACCTTTTTCTTTTATGCATCTGCTGCCAGTGCTGTTGAGTCAGCAGCTTATTTCAACTCCAGTAATCAAAACTCTGAAAAATTTCCTTCCTGCTTTTGTTTGCCCCACAAAAGCAGCTTCTGTCAACATAATCTCCTTTCATTTTATAGAATCATAGAATCATTAAGGTTGGGAAAGACCTCCTAGATCATCAAGTCCAACCTTTTACTAAACACCACAATGTGAACTAACCCATAGCAACAAGTGCTATGTCCAGTTGGTTCTTTAACACTCCCAGGAGTGGTGACTCTACTGCTTCCCTGCACAGCCCATCCCAGTGCTTGACAATGCTTTCTGTGAAGAAATTCTTCCTAATGTCCACCTGAAAGTTTCCTGGCACAGCTTGAGGCCATTTCCTCTTGCCCTGTCCCTACTTACCTCTGTTCTTCTTCTTCCACCTTTTCCCTGGTGGAAATCTACCCGTATGTCTGCAAAGGTTTAATTTCTGTCCAAGGTCACAGGACTTTGTCTTACCAAGCCTTACTGGCAGCTGGAAAAATTACATTTGGCAGCATGACTGTTTTCTTTGGAGCTCAATGAGTGCCAGCAAACTGCTCAAGCTTTGCTCTTAGCTAATATCTTCTCTACTGGAGGCCTTGAAAACTGCAGACAATTAAGATAATGCTTCTCTTGGTTTCATCTCTGCAAGCAGCTCTCATTCTAACTCTTTGTTAGCGTTGTAAATTCCCTTTTTTTGTACTGGAAGTAGTAGTTGAGGTGACACACAGATCGCAACCAGTGCTGCTTAGGACACCTTTTATTCAGTAAACCAGTGTGGCTGTCTACCCAGAAGCAGGGGACGGTGTAGGTGTGCCTGGAGGGGCTTCAGGGGGCTGTTCACTTATCAGGTCTCCAGATGATGCCATAGCCTTTGTCTGTGTGTACCAGAAACTGCTGTCTTGGGCGGCATAAGCTGTACCACGTCTTGTAGGTGTTTGTACATCTTGTGCCCGTGGCCTTGTCCTTCTGACTAGTGGTCAGCATCATGACTGTAGCAGCTCTTGCAGTCTCAGTGGGATAGTTGGTCTCCAGAGCTTATCCATCCTTGGGGAACTTTCGCGTGCTTCTTTCTCAGCAGTGTTAGAGTTCAAACGTGTTTCCTCTCTTTGGGCAGTTTTTGCTAACTAGTTCCTCCATTCAAACATTTAAGAGCCTTGGTGGCGCCAGGAAGTCACAGGGTTTGATTTGCTGCTGGGTGATTCTTGTCTCATCAGTGATGAGAGTAATCTTTTTCAAGCTCTATGTTCACATTTCACACTCCCTTTTCTGCCTGTCGTCTTGGTAATAATCACCAGTATTAGATTAAATCTGAAGAAGGAGCTTCCAGCAAGTGGAACTGATGCAAAACTAAGTGCTGAGAGAGGAGACAACCCATGCAGAGTGAAAGAATGCCAAGGTCTTTATTTGTAAAGTGCAGAAACGTGATAAGAGTAACCGTCATATTTATGGAATTGAGAATCAGTGCCCTCTCATGTAGCTAATGTGGCAGCTCAGCAAAATTCACTTTTTTTTTTTTTTTTTTTTTTTTTTTTTTTTTTTTTTTTTTTTTTGATTGTGTGTTTATGCAATGATGCTACACTGATGGAAAAGCAAGCAGGAGGTTGATTGAACACAACATTAAAAGCCCAGCTTGTTTTGAGAAGGTTTGTAAGTGCAGACTTCCTCAAAACATACACTATTTTTCACACCAGTTCAAACACTGTGTAAGTCTGTTTATCTTTGTAGTCCTCCCTCTTAAGTTGCTGGACAGATTTCATGATACCTTAATTTAGGGTGAATTAGCTGAATATTTCTCTTTACTGGTAACATTGTTGGAAAGGTTGTTGGATAACTGAACATGCATTTACACTAGTGAATATAAAAGTAATTCTATCCTTTTACCTTACAGTCTATGGCCTTTCATACCTGAATGAAATGTTGATTTATTAAGTGAATACTTCTTTCAATTGTTTTGTGTAATTTCTAACAAAAGCATAAATAATTGCAGTAATTAAAGGACAATATTTGACATTTACAACTCCTTTTACAGTTGAGTTAAACAAAAATAATAATTTCTTGTTGCAAAAATAAAAGAGAAATTACCTGTGTGATGAATAGTTTCATTTGAAAGAGTTGTTACCTGACATTTTTGTCTAAACTATAAAATTACTTACTATAATAGCTACGCATCTAGATCATGAAAGAGATGACAAAAGGGGCAGGAATTGGGTAAAGGAATATATTTAATTTCACCAAAATTACTTTAGACAAATTGTCGAATGCTATTTAATTCATTTGGAAAATTCTCTGAGGCGTGTCTCTGCAACTCTGCTTAGAAGGCCATGCAAAAGCCTTTTAGTAAGAACTTCACCTATCCAAAGCATTTCTGAATTGTCAGTCAGTGAATAGCAAGGTATCATACTGATCTGAAGTTATGATAAGATAAACTATGACAGAAGTATAGCTTATAGCTTCTTCCTGCTTCTGTGGTGTTTCTCAGGACTTCTACTGAGAGATCACCTCTGGAATGACAGGCATGTCAGTATTGGTAGCTTAGAGTCAGATCCTGATATAAAAGGAAAATCTTGATTTCAGTCTGTGGGATTTCAAGCTGTTTTTATCTTACATAAGATAGGATTTTCCTTCCTTGTGTTGTGCGATCTTTAATCTTCCCATCAAAAATGGGAACATGTGTGGTTATCTTCTCACAGAAACCTGAGTCTAAGAATTTACAAAATAACACTGTGAGAAATTGAATTATGTGGGTTTAAGACTGAGTGAAGTATGTTAATATGTGCTGCACACTTGTAGGCCTGGATCCAATATTTTCCTGCATTTACTTGAGGAGTGTTGAGACCTCAGGCATTTCCTGGCTTTTAGATAAACCAGCTTCACAATTTTATGTCTGAAAGGCCTTTGAGCAATTTCTACACAATATTGACCCACAACTCTCTTGTATTATTGTTGCTTTAAATTCTTAGAAGACAAGTGCTCCTGAAATATGTCTCATATATGCAATTGTTTTGTGAAAATTGCAATTTTCCTTGATGCTTATGAAATAATGCAGTACGATCTTATGTCAGTCTCTGGTTTTATACTCTATTTCTGGTTCCATACATTATTTCACTATCCTTTTCTTCTAAATACATCAGTCTAACAGACTGAAATTAAAGGAGAGCTGAGCTGACTTCGGTACATCTCCGAGCACATAGGTAGCAAAGCACTGAGAGGAAAAAGGTGTCTTTGGTTTGACATATAATGTAATGATGAGGTTGACACTCAATGTAGAATTCCAGGCCGCTGTTAGTGGTCCTGCAGAAACCATGCAGGAAAGGATAGAGGTTGTTCTTCCTGTACAATGGATTTGGTGACCATGAGGCTGCATGAAGAATTTTGCACAGGATAACTAAAAGTCTTTCTGGTTTGAGGGAGTTTGGCCATCCCTTCTTTTCAAACCCTGATAGACATTTAAAGGTCTTAGAGCAGTGGCATTCAAAGACTCCCTGCACAAACTGCAGTGCTGGAAAATGTTTTGCATCTCAGTTATATGTGTTGTGTGTACTGCAGTGTGGCTCAGTGACAAGCCATGCAGTAAATAACCTCCTTGCGTGTCTATGCGTGGGAAGCTTTGCCTTAGCACTGAGCAGGTTGTCCTGCAAGGATAATGGCAGTCAGGTGGGCAAAGGCCCATTTTTGGGAAGCATTTCTGTCTGTTTGTTGGTACAATCTCACTGTCATAAAGCTGATGTGTGCATGGTTTCACGTTCCCACGTACCTGGGACTGCAGGGATTGGGGCCCATTCTCCTCGTGGCATCAGGCTGTGAATTGGGCAGGGAGCTCTGTGCTGAGGTGCCACTGGATGTAATGATGTGTTCATCTGCCAGACGTAATTCCTAAGTGTGTGCATGTCATGTTTTAAATAACTGGCAGTCTTCTGCACTGCTTTCAGCAAGGATGGCTGAGCCTAGACATACAAAGTTATTGAGACTTCATGTTCTTCTGGGTTAAATCTCACTTTTTCTTCAGGTTTTTCAAGAGGATCTAACCCAAATCCTAAGATCTATAGAAAGTGTTTGCTCAGAATCTTTTAAAACCTATTTTTATGTAAAAAGCACAGCTGTATGAAACAAGTCTTCAAGTGTTGCAACTCTTTTCCTTCCTTCACACCCATAATGAAATGCCCTGCCATTTCCTGAGATCTTTTGGAGCAGAGAAAGCAATTTGTATAATATAAATTGGTTTCATTTTGTGATGTCTTGTTACTATTCGATAACAAGATTAAAATAATTTAGCACCTATTTTTAGCTTGGTTAGCATTCATAGGGCTGTTTTAATCAACCTGACTTCAGAAAGATTCCATTATGTTAAGCTTATCCCTGGCTGCAGATGAAATAATTCTGGATTAATGTCATCGAGGTGTGCTTTGAAGGTGGGATAGCAGGCCTTACGTTGATAGCAACTGTATTAATAGTGGAACATATAATTTTTCTTGCAAAAATGGGCGAAATTTTTCTTTGGTTATGCATTCACATGAGACAGAATCTTTTTTTAGCATGCGTGAGATGCCCTGAGAAGAGTAAGGATGCTGACAGAAGGATAGGAATCAAAATATCATCTTCACACTAGAGATACAATTTAATACACTACTATTTAGTACGAAATTAGCTGCCTCAATACTAATAAAAGAGTGTTATTTTAAGGGTGGCTTTTTATGAGAGTTGTGTAGAACTTCTCTAGGAAGTCTGACTTGCTTCCTCACTTTTTTCTTCCTTTCATCCTCAGTGATGCTTTAACTGATTTCATACCTTCTTTACCAAAACTCGGTATCATTTTATCTCTGTTTTCCTCTGTAATTACTCCAGAAGTTATCCTGAAGCCCATGTGGTCCACTTTATGCCTTGCTCATGGTGTTTAAGATCACCAGAGTTCACCTGTCTTTTTTACTTTTCATCAGTACAATGGAGATGATGTCAGCTAAAAAGACATAACATACCTTTTGTCTTAAACAAAATGAGGACCTATACTTACAGTATGAACCTTCTATCAAAAATCTTGGGTGCCTGGCTCACTGAAACCCTCTGCAGATCTTAAAGCAGAAGTATAGATTTTTATGTCTAAACTTATGCACATAAAATTCAGTGAATAAATGTACTGTAATAGGGAAAACTCAATCCTTTTTAATGAACAGGTGCATATGCTAATCAGTAATATAATATGTTGGGGTTTTTTTAGAATTGTGAAATTAAATTCTTTCATTCATGCCTTCCAAAGAGTCTGATCCTTTAGTCACATTTGGGAATGGACATCTTCTACCAGTCTATAGTGCTTTTGTAACTACAAATTGTTTTCCATAACTTTTTGTACTGACAAAAAATGCAATTAAAATTTATCCTCCTGGGGAGAAAAATCTTCTTAGGGGATTATGCCACTTATGTCATGGTTAGACAAAGTATTTCAGCACTCTTTAATGGTTTGTTCTAGTCATTATTAGGACAATACAATTTCAGGTGTGCTAAAAACTAAGTATTTATACCTTTTCACATTATAAATGTGTTTTTCCCTTTAGAAAATACAACCTAGGTTCTTTACAAAGCTTAGGTCTTAAGTTATATTTTTCTGTAGTATGTAGAAATCCAGCTTTGCATACAGTGATAAAAGTGTAGAGTTTTAGCATTATGACTCTAATTATTTCATTTCAGTGATCTAATTATTTCATGGTGTAATATTTTATATATAAGCCCAGAGCAAAATTCTGGGATATAATAAGATTAAAAGTAAATAATTTTAACAGAAATATCTAATGTTGGTTTGATTAACTGCAACACATCAGAGAAAGTAAAAATTAAAGCTAGGAATAAAAGCATCTGTCTAATATCTACGCACAAACTTCAGACAACTCCATCATTTTAAACAGCACACAAACATAATTACCTTATTTACAGTCTTTGTATTAGTGGAAGGAGCTTCAGTCAGTTTTCTTTTTTCATAACAAAAAGATTCTTTTATTATTGTTGTTAACTAGGGAACCTTCTTATACTGTGTCTTTAAAAACTTTGCAAGTAATTACAAAGTAAATAAAATAAAACTAAACTAACAACATAACAAACATTTCCAGCAAGCCTAATACCTATTCAGCCTTGATAACAACTGGTTTCTGTGATAATGTAACAGCGTTCAACCTCAAATTAATGTTTCCACATAAAGTACTGTGGTCAGAAAACCAAGACCCTTGATTTGAATGTGACAATTGAACACGGTCCTAAAATTCTTGTTGTTCTGAATTAAAATGAAAATAAAATAATTTGTTTTAAAGTGTGTGCTTAACTTTCATGTTTATCAGATGGATGTCTGTAAAAGTAGAAACCTGAATGGATTGATTCTGAGAGGAAAATATGTTGGAATTGAAGAATATAAACAATGTAGAAAAACATTTGAATAGTTCTGTAGGATTTGATTCAGTAAATTCACTTGCATGTGCCAGGGAAACATTATTCAACAAATACTCTTTTTACTCAGACTACTTTTTAGATAACTGCCTGAAATTCATAAAATAAGGAAGAACGTTTATGAAATATTAAGATATCATCATGACAGTTGAAATGCAGTGCTACAGGGCTCACTGCATAAAAATTATATCATTCTGCTGGCTTTGAAATGTTTTATGATACTTCTTGAGGGCCTCGCAACATTAATTTTAAATCAAAAAATTATTCAAAAAATAAGTGGAATAGCATGTCTTTGCAAATGGTAAAATGAACTGTTAGAAAAGGGATGGAGCCATAAAAACCCAAATCCATTTCAATTCCCTGGTGTAGTCAATAATGCTTATCAATATACTACTATCAGAGTGTAAAGTTCTTCATTTTCAACCAGGATTTCCTTTACAGAAGAAATGAATGCCATTGCAGCTCAGTATTAATAAGTATTTCCCATTCTTAATGATCAATGAAAAGTACTTATACAGGAGTCTTTCAAGATCAAATGCTGTCACGTTTCCCGACTCCTTTTCTCCCTGCCATTTCTTTTCTTCCAAAGCATCTCTCCCGAACAAGTTGCTGGGGAAAAGACGTGGCATAGTAACAACGGGTGTCTGAGAGTGCCTTCAAGGAGCACAAAATTGATGTGCTTGTTATGAATCAGGGGATGACTGTAAGAAAAACTAAATTTTTTTTTTTCTGAAGCACAGCTTGCCCTTTCATTATGATTCATAGGTGTGAGGGTAACGTCTTCTTTCAGTTGATGGAGGGCTTGAATGATACTTCCTGTATGGCGGACTGGTCTTAATGTGACCGTCATGTTCTTGGGAAAGATAGCACCAGCATTGCTTCTCTTTTAGCATCACCCTGTCAGGGATGAATGCAGCATTCCTTATCCGTCCTTTGCACTGGTAAGTACAGTGATCATTCATTCCTGATCGTCACTTAACTCAGGACTGTAAAGCTGGGCAGAGAAAAAGCAAGCTGTCATCATTAGGAAAACAGCAGGTTCACAAGTAAAAGTGATTCTTTCTGATTTGGAAGCGAGGTGGAATTGTTGTCCCTTAGGTGAGGTTATAGAGATTGCTTGCCCCTTGGGTGAAGATTACACACTCAATTTCATACTCAAAAAGATTGATCCTAACTCCCCAGAAATCAATGATTTTTAAATCTTTTCCTACCGTAATGGACATTTTCTTGTGTCATAACTTCACGTCTTGAAAAATTTGATCGATTTTTTAAGCATGTTCAGTAAGCCTATAATCCTTCCTTCCTCATTTACCGTAATACATCAGGCAGATTTGAGACAGGGCATATATCTTGCTTTCAATCATAAAATAACTTCTTAGTTTGCTTTACAGAAGTCTTATTCTGATATCTGTGTGGAGGAGGTCCTACAGCTGCTTACTTCCTGAGTAGCTGGTAGCTGTGCAACTCTGATGTGGGGTTCTGCATGATGTCAGGGGGTGCATGATGTCACACTGAGTCCCACTGTGCTGGCGCTGTTGGTTGAGGCCGTCGCTTATTTCACTGAGGCACACAGCCAGTGGCGCTGGGGGCACGTGTACGCAGTTCACACAGAGGGGACACAGCACCCCGAGTCTGGATGCTGTCTCATCCTACACGGCTTTTCTTTTGCTGCTGACATTTTGTATGAGGTTTGGCTATGTAGTTGTGAGGGACGCTTCAGTGACAATTTAGAGTCTTTACTTCTCAAGAACATTTTTGTAAAATTAGTGCCCGCTTTATTACTTGTTACTTATGCCAAAGATATTTTTTAAAGTGTTTATTCAGTGTATTAGCTTAAATGATGGAAAGCCTTCCCTCCTCACAGCCTTGTTCAGTCTTGTTTTTTATTCAAGCACTCCATGGATTGACATGCCTGTGTTTCAATATATTTGTGGAACATTTTATGCTAGGTATTAAGTGATTAATCCTCAAAGATTATGAAGTCCTCAAATCTGTGTATAATTCAACAAATCCAGATTAAAAAGCTTTTAGGCATTGAAAATCATGGATCTCTTGGGGACCTGGACAATTATTTCATTTTTTTTGCCAAGGAAACCAAGCCATTAAAAATCATGTGCTGTAAGTTCTCTGAAGCCAAAGGGTTGAGTGACACTATTGCCTGTTTTTCATTTGCTTGGTCATTTATTTCTTTCCAGCTGGCTCCTTAGAAGCTGATTTTGAAGAATACTTCCCACACCAAACATACTCATTCGTACGAGAAGTATACAGCTGGTTTGCACAAATACCTAAACTTTGTGAACAACAGAATAATTTAATTTATCTTTCATTTGATTACAACCCTTCCCTTCTCATATTTTTAAAAAACATCTGTTAGAATTAAAAATGTAGACAACAACTTTAGCCAATTATTTGGAGCTTAGTATCTGGAAAATGAATTGTAAAAAAAATGTTTGGCCTAATCCAGAGATAAGCATTTTCTATTTTGAGATAAGAATTCTGAATTATGGTAATGCTGATTAGGAAGGCCTCTAAAATGTGGGAAATTTCTAAAATTCAACTGATACTAATTTATCTAATTGGGTGTATGAGTTTTGTGCAAGTTAGAGTCTTGTTACCCAAACACTGACTGGTCCAATTTTTTTTTTTAATCATTCCCTGTGTACAGTTCTATCTGAGTTTGCAAATTGATTATTTCTCCCAATTATTCCCTCTCTGTTTTATAGGAAGCTTTTGGGTTTGGTGTTTTATTTTGTCTTGTTGTTTTTTTGTTTGTTTTTTTTTCCTTTTTCAAAGGAGATCTTCAAAATGGCTTACAGTAAGAATTGTGTTTAATACCAGTAGGCCTGGACCATGATCTAGTAATGACTTGGAATAACAAGCTGCTGTCTTTTACAGGCCACTTACAAGCCTTCCAAAGGAAGGAAAAGGACAGTTTGGTCATTAATCAGTGGTTTATCTTAGGTGGTATATTGGAAATACTTGGAATTATGCTAACATACTAAAGTGTTTTTTTTTTTTTTTGTTTTAAAGCAGACACGTTTTTGTTGACTGTTTGTGTCCATAAGAGTTTCTTGTAAAATGCGACATTGTAAGTTCTGTTTACTGGCCATGGAGACATAGAATGATATATGGTTCAGGCTGAACAGATCTGAATATTCAGTCCTCTGTTCTTCTCACTGAGCTACTTGCATTTAGTTGAGGTGGGTAAATCACCTGTCAGGACCTCGAGTAAATTTGGAAATCTGCAATCAAGAACTAGAGATGGATACGTCTGAAGCAGGACATCCCAGATCCCACAGAGATGTGGGTCACAGTTCTGAGATGCTCCTCTGCAGGTATTGCATAGGGAATCCTGGGCAGAAGTCAAGGATGCAGAAGATAATACTGGGTGATAATGAAATCCCAGATGAAATATTGTTAATAAGACTGTGAGACAGAAAGTAAACATAGTAGGGAAAGAGAAAGTATTATTCAAAGCTGCTGCTTTTTAGAACTTAGTGCTTCTCTAACTCACATAGGAATGTGATACTTGGGTGAGTGCTTCCTTACTTCTCTTCTGCATTTTTTTTGTTACAGTAATAATTAAGGGTTGTTCATGCCCCACATTATCAGCAATTCCAATGGTTGTACCAAGGAGAAAATTTCCCAAGAACAATACCCTTTGAATCACTTAAAGATAATTAGCTTTTTTTTCCCCATTCTCTTCTTGAGACTTTTTTTTTTACACTGTAGGCATTTAGAGGAATAAAGCATTTTTGGCATTAAAGGACTAAAGAACTTTTTAGGATAAATTCAGTAGTGGGCTAAGATAGTATTTCTCATGAAACTTTGTACTTATTTAAGTATATAGTTCAGTATATCTCCTTCTGTCTGCAGGATTTCAAACTGAAAATAAATTTTATGAGAATAATACTACAAAATTTTTAATTTTTCCTCTCAGGTATGATGCCTGACCCTAAGTATATCACTGTTTACTTATTCATCACCACAGTATTTCAGTAGCAGAAAGCAACAGAAATGGCAGAAATATTAATTACTCACTTAGACGACAGAAGACATATTGGAAACCTTTTCAAACCATTGTGGACATTTTCTTGGACTGCATATACTGACTATATTTTCCATAATATCACTTCATATATTCTTTCATCTTGTTCTAGTTGATTTGTTCTTACATTTCTCCAAGACTCCAGAAGATTTATTACGCGGAATTGAAATCCGCTTTTGAAAAAGCTAAAAATCTCCTGAGATTTTAGGTTTGTATGAGCTTTATTTTTGTGTGGTAATTGTATAAAGAATTTAGAGGCTGACTCAGTCCAGGGTTGCTGCTTTGCTTACACAACATGTTGTCTGCTGGAACACTCATGAGGATGACAGTACAGGCATGTGAGCGGGTTTAAGTCAGTAGGTCAAGTACTAACAGAGGGATGCTCTCATTACAAGTACTAACCTGTTCCAGGAAGGAGTGTAGTAATTTATATCATAGAAACAAGGCAGCAAATAAAAATACTCATTTTTCTTAGACAATTAAATTGAATTCAATTAAATTTAATTTGGAATTAGGATCATTGTTGATGGCTGAGTGAAAGGCCATTCCAATTCACAATGCAGTCAGGATAAGAAGAAACTTAATTCAGGAAGATTTAGTGTCTCTTCTTCCTTCAGTATTTCTCTTGGAAAGGAGTTATGAAGGCTTCTTAGCCTGTATTAGATAGCAACCAAACTATGGGTACAATCAAGGTGGTATCCATTTTTTGGTGTCTGTAGTGTCTTCTGCTTTTTCTCATTTTAGTTACTATTCTCCATGATTTCTGTGCTCTCAAGACAACAGCACAGTATGAAAAGGTTAAAAATTTAAGATAAACATGTTAAAAGCCACTGCTGGAAGTTTATTCATCATTCTTTACCCATTCCAAAGTGTGATCTGACCCATGGGCACCCCGGAGAACTCAGTCTCTCTGAGTCCAGCAGAACATGCTGCTGCTTTGCGTTCAGAGATATTCTAAATCCTTGGGGTTGAGAGGGAACTTTTGATGAGACTACCACATCACACTTTTTTCCTGAGTTTGACTTCTGCCTGCTTGAAAAGGACGTGGTTGTACTTTTTGCAAATTCTAACACCATCTCTACTTATTCTACAACTCCATTGAATTAGTGAATGAAGGGAGAAAAAAACCTCAATGACTGGCTCAGTCAATCTTGACCATGTGTCAGACTTACTCCTGAGGGTGAAGTTCAGTGCTCTGGGGTTTTGGGGTGCAGCATGCCTCAGAAAACTGCAGCTTCTCTCTCTCTGTGTCTGGATAGTCTCCTTGTGAATTTTCTTTGCCTGAGGCCATTCCCATCCCCAGGTACTTTCATGTATATTCTTTCTTTGGTGGCTTAGCTGGTTTTGCATTGTCATTTATAGTTTGTCTGGGTGCATGGGTTACTAGAAATCTACAGGAATTTTGAATAAGAATGCTGATTTGACTTTATGTGATCAATCTATTAATAGCAAGACTACTGACTTCAAACACACCAATATAGAAATAGTCACTAAAATTTGACCATATAAAGTTTTCTAGATTGTTAATTTTATTTCTTTAAGGAAAGTGGGATGCCTTTGTTAAGTACTTTAAATACGTCTAGCCTTTTCTTTTAAGGACCTGCATTCTCACAAGGGAACCACTCAGTGCTGTGATTGGATTAATGCAAATTGGATGGGAAGATTGGGCTGGGGTAGCAGCAATTGAATTTAGAAAGTTTATGAGAGCTGCTAGTTCAGGGTGAATAATAAAATAAAGACAGCAGTTTTGCAATTTTGAAAAGCTCTGTGCTATGTAATAGACTATAATTTAATTCTGAGAGACTTTTTTATTAGATTTTTTCTCAAGTAAAATCACAATTCGTATTGTTCCTTATCATATGTCTCATTACTGCTGCAAGTATTATCCTCTTTATATGATTAGAGTGATTCATACTTAGCTCTCTTTGTTGTTCTGTACACAATTGCAGGTAAATAATGGAAGCAATTTGATGCTTCTGAATAGACCAATAGGTACTTTGGGTTTTTTTCTAAACAGAGATATATATTTTAGCAAAGGAGTGATGGTAAGCCTTACATTGAGATCATCAGCAGATGCATACCTCTGATAAAATGTCTCAGCATTGGTCAGAGTGATGAACCTGTGCCAAGCAGTGGTTCTGAGGTTCACAATATACATGTATGAAGGTTGTCATCATTTACACTCATTATCCTTTGTAGATACTTCTGGAAAATATGTTATTATCATTTGTATATTTGAACATAAAACGGTCATAGAAATGTACCTAGCAAACAAAACAATCACTTTGAGGGAAGGTGGCTCTGTGAGAGAAGGAACACTTTTCATGCTTCCCTGAGTTCTTCCAAAACCAGACAAAGCCAAAGAGAATTGGATCAGTGAGGTTTCAGTCCACTACATTGTGGAATTGAAGGGGCTTCATTGGCTGGGCAGAAAAAAGCACTTGGTTCCATTTCCTGAAGAAGCAATGGTTTAAGAAATCTAAACCAGGGCAGTGAAAAAGGTGTTACTGGTGAAACTGTATGATGAATTGAGATGTCATTCTTACTCTAGCTCAGAGTTGTGTGTAGCTATAAATTCAGCAGGGTGGCAGTGTCTGAAGTTATCTTAGTGTTGATTGCCTGGTTATTTTTTACTTCAAAAATTTTAATTAATGCTTACCTGGGGTAAGAGATTGACTTCTGGATTTTACTTGTGGATCAGAGCCTAAGTTTAAATTCTGCTCAAAAAGTATAGTTAAACTTCCACAAAATGGATCAAAGGATACTGAGTATTACTTTTTGCCTGCCTTAGGGCATCTCAAGGAATTTGGTCTAGTTGCTGCATACCCACATTAATTATTGTGTGGTAGTGCAAGAACATTTTTTATTTATTAGCTTTTCTACCTCTTGACTTTTCAATTTGAAACTGATGATTAAAACTTTACTAGAGCTACTGACTCATATTTTTGCATTTCCCTCCCTATCCGCCTTCACCTTTTCCCCTTTGGATTCAGATAGTAATTAACATAGTAGATGTCATTCAAACTAAGAGGAAAATCAGCTAAAAGTATTATACTCAGAAATGTTCTAGACTCAGTTATAAACAGTATAATTAAAATATTGACAAATAGCTGAGAAACCGAGCTGTAAAATAAAGGACAAATCTTACCTATATTGTTTTGTGAAAATACAAATTTTGATTTTTTGGGTATGCAAATATTTCAAGTGATTCATATGATTTATGATTCATTGGTCTAAATATCTCGAGAAGCCAAGTCTTAAATTTGTTCTGTAGAAGTCAGTGTCACCTCCTTCTTCA
Source organism: Nicator chloris (assembly GCA_013400495.1). Taxonomy (NCBI): domain Eukaryota; kingdom Metazoa; phylum Chordata; class Aves; order Passeriformes; family Pycnonotidae; genus Nicator; species Nicator chloris. The sequence continues at coordinate 4,511 of WAAE01018156.1, read as the reverse complement.
TCATGAAATGGTCCAAATGACTGGATCTGCCAGACAGGTTTCCACTGTTTCATCTATCCTCTAGGTCCTGAAATAAGCCCACCAATTCAGCATCAATAATTTGTTGAAGTGCAGAGCTCTGTTAAAGAACTAATGCTCCTTCACTTTGGATTGTTATTTTTTTTTTTACTGTTACTAGACATGTAGTCAACCAACAACATCTACAAATACACAAGCATGTATACGTATCACACTTTTTCTGAAAACTTTAGATGCTATTTGTATATTTAAAATCTGAACTACTTTCCAAGTAGAGGTAGAACAAGGTAATTTTTTAATATATACTTTATTAAACATAGGACTCAGAGGCTGTTGTTGTTTGTGACTGTTTTTTCTCCATATCTGCAAACATATGCTTCAAAATTCAAAACACAAACTATGGTGACATTTAAGTAGAAATAAAAGGAGACAGTATCAAAGGGAAGATTATAGCTACAGTGAGAAAAGCAAGAGTTTAAGAATCTATATACATAGGTTCAAGGTCCTCTTCTTTGGCATGCAAATAATAACACATGAAAAATACCTTATTCTCTAGCTATTATTTTATGTTAATTTGACTTCATTTCTTATGAAGAGCCTTCCAGGGACATTTTCCAAAATATATTATCATAATTTTTAGGTTTTAGTATTGCTTAATATTAAAATAAATATTAATTGTTTTTGTTAACCTGGGAAATAAATGTTAATAGCAATAATAGGCTCTAATAATGGAAATAATATGTGTCAGAAACTTAGGGATCATCCTTTAACATTGGTGTGATGTCAGTTAAATGAATGTGAAAACCATGGATTGGTAAGAATGAAGTGGCATTTCTCCAAGTGGAAGTAATCTTCAAGAGCTTGTCCAAAAATGGTTACAGATGTTTTAAGTGGCATTTAATTATTTTAGCAGGTTTTATTGATGTTTCTGTTAGGTTTTATTACCATTTCCAATTCTAGACTGTGGCTTTTATTCAAACCCACGATGCCATAATTTCATCATGTCTGTGTTTATGAGAATGCCACATGTTGCTGTGGAAATTCTTAGAAAGTAATAAATAGAAGGCCTACTTCTGTAAGAGGATTTGCTCTCTTTGCTTCTCCTTATTTATAAAGCTATTTAACTATACAGCTGCTAAAAATATTCAGTATTATTCAGGATACAACTATGGAAGTATCAGTGCCAAAAGTGCAAGTAATCGCCAAATATTTTAAGAAAAGACTGGAATAATCAATAGGAATTTGGTATCCCTTTTCTACATGAATCCTGATGTTAAAAACCATTGGATTAATATGTTAATTCCACATGTCTTTTGATTTGTGGCAGTTATATTACTTTTACTTGTAAGTGCTTTTCATCTGACTGTTTCTAAGCTTTCTTTCCCCAAAACGTTAATTAAATTAATGTTCTGATGTATAGTAGGTTAATACAATTTTCGTTTTACAGATGAAGAAGCTATATCTAAAAAGGTCACATCTCGTGTCAGTGACAGATGGAGGTACACAGTACTCTTCTGCCTTAGCCTCTGAGAAAAAGAAATCTTTCTTCAATCTGTGCATTTGCAATTATTACCATAACCAAACATAAATGCACAGATACGGAACCTTTCACTCTAAGACCACATAATTCCATCAGGTGAAGGAAGGGAGGAGGGAATGAAAGCTTTAGGAGGTAGCGAAAGCAGAGGAATAGCATCATTCAGGGGGATCAGTCACTAGACATTGGACAAAAATGTGTACATATCCTATGTGTTTGTGTGAATAGATATGAGTGTATGTGATTATGAATTTACATATACTTAATGTATTTTTAAGCTAATTTTCAAAGAGCTGTGGAAAATATTTCAAGAGATTTGCAGTCTGATTTTATCTTGAGGGGCATCTCAGAAAGGATCATATTTTCCGGAGATGTCTATTTCCCCAGAGTTTGGAAAGAAAGTGCTGCTCAGTACTCCAAACCAGAAACTAATAGGGGGAAAAAAAAAATCTATAGTGGAAGAAGAAGCAGCTGGCATTTTCTGCAGAATTGAAATTCTAAAAGTTTATTTATAGAAAAAAAAATTCATTTCAAACTTGTAAGTAGGCTTTTTAAACCCTGTCTCTTCTTGAAAATCCTACACATTTTTAAATCCAAGCTCCTGGGAGTTTTATCAAAAGAGCATCTTTGTCAGATTGAAGACCTGGTACCTAGATTTCCCAGGATTTCTAGGTTGTTCCTGAGGTTCTGAGATGTTTGAAGGTATTTCTCAGTTGAATTTGAAAGCTTTGATATGTATATCTCCTCACCAGGTTAGTTCTAGACTGAAAGGACTGAGAAACCTGTTAACTTTGACTTCAGGATGGTTTAGATGCAGGAAGGATGTTTTTAGGTGACTTGGAACAATTTTCTAAAAGAAAAATTATGATTTCTTATGAAAACTGAAATTTTCCATTGAAAATCGTGACACTTATAGAATACACATTTTCTACCCAAGTCATTGACAAAAGAGCATGTTCCAGATGAGAACCTCAACCAGTTTCCAGTAGGGTTATCAATGATTACTGAAGAGACTAGAGATGTAAGCAAATAAAAACTAGCTTTTGTAATTAATTATAGCAGGGTATTTTCATATTGTGAGTGATTTGATTGCCTAGAAATGCAGTTAGATACATATTTCTCCGAATTTCATTTTTAGGAAGACCCTGAGATCACTACCATTGCTTGTAATTTTTTCTCTCTATCCCGAGTCAATGGCACCACTGGAGAACACCTGAATAACTTCATCCTCATGAATGCACATATTGCTGTATTGAAACACTCTGCTTTGGTTGCACTGAACATTTCATTGTGCACCTGCATAGATGGTCTTCTGTCCCCATCCTATTTTCATTTATGTTGCCAGGGAAGCAATTTGTGAGGAGAAACTATTGAGCAACACGTGCACAGCACAAGTCTCTCCTCTCCTGTACCTGGTCTTAGACTCTACCTATGCTCTAGATGCCACCTAGAACCTCCATCTCCCCACTTGCAGCTCTTGGACCTATAAGCCCCTGACATTCATGGTCCCACTTGAGTTGGTGGCACTCAAACCTCATCCTGTGCTTGGAGACTAGTCCAGCTGGAAGTTCACTGGCTCCTATGTGTGCATGCTCAGAGCTGTGAGTGTACCCGCACATAAGATAGGCTTTAGATGGGTAGGAGATAGGGTGAGCCATGGTGTAGCATGAGGTTCAGGCAGGCAGGCATGCTGGGCAACCTCTTCACATGCAACTAACCTCTGTCCCTTTTTATTTTCCCCCTTTTATCCTTCCCAGATCCATCTTGAGCCCTCCTTTTATGTATCTTTGGTCTTTTCCCTAAACATCCCTTTTTAAGTGTAATAGAGTATCAAATATTTTCTCTGCTTTATTCACAAATTCTTTTGTAAAAAGTCCTATACCCTGATGGCCCTATTTAATGAACATGGCTTCCTGGTGAGAGTTTCCTTGTTTACTTGCTTCAGTGGGTGTCTTCAACAGGGAAAACCATCTCGCTGTTTTCCTTCGATGGCCTTTGGAGTGGCCAGGGGTGTGCTCCATTTTCCTTTCGTAGGTTACTTAGGGTCCTTCATCTATCACTGCTCCTCTGTGTTTATGTCAGCTGTTTTTCAGAAAACCTAGCATTTGCCTTAAGACAAGATCACTGTTAATTATGTTAGTCTGGAGGCCACATGAAAAGTTACCTCACATTCCTAAAGCAGAGGTTGTGTGGGACTAAGGGTCCTCCTGCAAAACTGTGATTTGCACTGTCCCTTTTGCCAGCTGCTTAGTGTGCATTCTCATGCTCTCTCATGTCCAGTAGGACTTCAGTCCCAAGGTTTCAGAAATTAAAACTGCTTCCATTTTTACCTTGGGAAAGCTAGATTTATGAAACATGCTTAGGTCACTTTTATTAGATTGAAGCAGAAGTTGCCAATTACTTTTTGTAGCATAGTCACTGCACTATATATATCCTGCCCTAAAGCTGTACTTGAGGAAATTAGTGCAGTTCAGATCTAGATGCAAACTGACCTCACCTGAAAGTTGTCTAACACAAGGAGGGAGTGGATGTAAAAAAAAGTTCATCTCTTTCATCTTTCTGCAAGATATGATCTGCAAGATATTCCTGCAAATATGATCAGGTAGCTTCTTGTGTAATAATAACTTGGTTTAGGTTTCTTCTGTATAGGAAATATGTTTATAAGATTGTAACCTTCCCCTTAATTTTCTAGGTAAATAGGTCTTTTAGTTAGGACAGCTATTTTTTGTGGGATCAAATGTCTAAGAATAGAAAATGATGGATAGTCAGAACATCCAAGGAGTTTATTTCTTTATGGAAATAAGGGTTGAAAGGGATAATCTAAGTTATGGTTTTAAATAAACTTAATGACAATTATTACTGTCAACTGGGAAAGTATATAGGTATTCGTGGGAAAACTGAGATTTTCAACAACTACAACTTTAAAGACATTAATATATATATATATTTAATATTT
>WAAE01018152.1:0-17418 GCA_013400495.1 Nicator chloris | reverse complement strand
TTTAAATTTTTTTTTTCTAGTGGTATCATCAAGTATCCTTTGTTTTGTTCAGAATTTTGTGTGTGAGATAAACCTGAAGTGGTGCTTGCAAGTACTGTGTAAAAGATGAGTGCAGAATGTTAAGGCATCAAGTTAATGACCTTTTGAAAGTGTCAGCTCCTAACAGATTGAATGAGACCAATAAAAGATGTTACAGGAATTTCAAATTGTAGGCTTCCTTTCTTTCATGACTACTGGTCAAGTGATTTTTAATATTGGCCTCTTAGGAAGAGGCATAGATAGCACAGATGTTAAGTAGATTGCTAATAGGGAAGTCAGAGTTTTCTTGTGTAAGTCAGTTCTTTTTATAAGCACCTGGGAATCCAGTAGAAGCTGGTGGGGAGATGTGCATATTTAGGCACACATACAAAATCATACTTTTTGTTTAAATTGCTTATTTCCTTTTGAAATGTTGACAGATGTAATATGTACTCAAAGCATTATCTATTTGCACAGTTGAGGTTGCCACTATTGGAAATCATCAGCAGAAAGACCTGTAGTTTCACATTCTTCAATTTATTCAGCTATTGTGGACTAAGTGTCTGTAAAATATTTACAAAGTGCTGGAGATTGGAGAACAAACATGTGGAATTATTGCCCTGAGGTATGGCATAGCTTTTATAAGATGCTGAAAAATGCAAAAGGCAGCCTAACACATCCTTTATAAATTCAAGAATAAAGCAAATTATCATTTATTTAGAAATTACCTATCCTGTGGAAGCTGTTTCCTCATATGGATTTTTCTTACTTTTCATTTTGCACCACTGATATTTATTGAATGTGTAGTTGAATACTAAATGTCCAATACCGATTGCCTTCCTGCCTAATAATGAACTCTCAGAACAGGGTTCAGTTCTGTCATTTATTTAGCTAAAAGAAAGTTTGAAAGTGTTTTTAAATGTCAAATTCTAAATTAATTTCTTTGAATTTCTAATAAAGTGGGGTTTCTACTGGAGTGAATACAGGATGGAATTGTTAATTCTCCAGCTTAATTTTATTGGCCTGGGCAGTGATTGAAATTAAGAGTAGAGATTCAGAGTTGTACAGATTTTAATGTTTTGTAATTCTGGCAAAAATTCCTAAATTGCCAGTTAATTTTTAGTTGCTTTTTCCTTGTACCTCTAAAATACAGTATGGTGTGTCTAAAGTCTCATACATGAGTGATGTTTTCTGGACTTCATTTGTATTGTAACAGTGTTATGTGGAAACACTGCAAAATGTGTTTTGGTAATGAACCAAAGAAGAATACATACAGGCAGTACAGGTGTGTGGGTTCTCTTGTCGATGGTCTTGATTATTCTGCTGCTAGTTTTGGTTCATATGTGGAAACAAAAGAGTCTTACGGTGAAAGAAACAATGAGGAAAAGTCTGAAATCTGTTCCCATAGAAAGAACTACATAGAGGAAAAACAATCATTAATCAAAAATGAGTTCAAACTACTTTTGCTTTAAGAAAAATCAGGTGTGCAGGATGTTCTTAAAAGTGTCAAAGTTGTGTGATGTGTTGTTTTAAATGTTCATGTGGTATATTTTTCCTCAAAAACTGTTACTAATGAGACTTAACTTTAGTATTTTAGTTTTAATTTTAAATTATTATCTATTAAGTAGTGTATACACATATAATTCCTTATTTTCCCACTTTTAACTGGTCTCAGCAGATGGTATGCATTAAAGATCCAGCTATTGCTGGCAGGCAGCTGAGCTTGGTTTTCTGCCACAAGTCACATGTCTTGGACCAGGCAGCTTCACTGAAGGCTTTGTCACATGCCAGGGGCTCCGCATCGACTCAATCCAGCGGTTGCTTTGGAATTGAGTAACACACCCTAATGCTAGCAGTAGTTGTTAACTGTTCTGAGGATGAACTGGTCTTTTTTCCTTCTTTAAGTTTGTTTTTAAGTACAGTAGTGTAGTCTTCACTGTTACTGTTTCTGTTTTAGCTAAGGATTTTAAGTGCATTAAAATATTAAATGTAACTACAGAAATGAGTTGACAGTGCCTATTTTTACTTCCTTGGTATCTTTTTACATTGGAAAGCTGTAAAATCAGCTGAGTCACCTCATTAGAGTTGAAGGGATTAGCACTGGCAGCAGCTTACTGCTGTAGCTATTTAAGAATTTTGTATCCCTGTGGATGTTTCTGTTCCTAAAGAGGTGTGTGTGTAAAGGTTCAGAAGGGTGTCAGCATATGGACTTATGCTGATTATAGTGCTGTAAATTCTGTAGTAATGTAATTATACTGACAAATTTTCTTAGCCTTTATTGACATCAAGATGATTATGATATTTAGAAAATGTTTTTAGATCAAATATATTTTTGGCAGAGAAAGAATGGATATTAAAGAATGTGTATTACGCTCTTTACAGCCTAATAACTCAAAAACTCATTTTAACACTGAAAGTATGAATATATATATATTTAAATACAAATTTCACACAATCAGCACTTTTTAATCTAGTTTACTTCTTGATGTCAGTACAGGAAACAGAATGCTCTAGTACCCTAATCTTAATAGATCATAATATAGATGGAAATATTGATAAGGAATATTGCCATTTTTGGACAAACCTATCTTTCAGCAAAATCTTCGAACATGGTGGGTGGAAAACTTGGAAGATAGTAACTAACAGCAGCTCTTCTCCTGGAAGTACAGGAATGAAGTTGGGTGAACATTGAGAGTTGCAAGACTTAAAGTAATTAGCAAGAGCTCTAGTGTGGGTTGTAGAGTAACCTCATTAACTTGAAGTCGGTCTTTCACTCAGGAGTAACACAGAGTGACCTCATTAATTCACTAAGTAGTCCCTAATCCCTCTTCTAAAGTACACATTTTAAGTACTTTAGGAAGCACCCAATGTGATATTCATACAGCTCCGTAGAAATAAAAATCTAAAGAGATTTTCCTTTCATTTTTGTGTTTATTACAAGAAGGGCCTAAAGAGAAATCTGAACTTCGGAGGTACCTATTTGCCATTATTTTCTGGTTTGAATAAACACTACTAAAGAATAGCTTTTTCTGTATTAAAGAAAACTCACTACTACCTTTTTGCTTTGTTTCACTGCAGATAGGTTATTGTGAACAGTGATTCCTTGCCTACAACTTTAGGAATTTTTCTGTTCTAGTTTCTTTTTTTTCTGAGATGTATTACTTTTCATTAATATATAGTCTGGGTAAAAGCAACATGTGAACCTGGTTTTGATACTGGGATGATTTAGAAATTATGCACGTAACTTTTTTTTTCCTTGGTGGGTGTTGATGCTTGCAATAACTGCAGGTTTATGGATGTATTTTTCTCTTGGAAATCAAAAGCACCATTTATCAGTAGGTGGAAGTGCACTAAAAGCTGATCACTGGTTGCTGTCCTGTCACATCTGTTCATTCAGTGCTGTAGCTCTGACCTCAGTTTCCCTTCTGTCCCAGGAAGTTTTCCCAGCCTTGTTTTTCCCATGTAGACAGTTTTCTAAAGGTGAGTCCAATGTTCAGCCTTTGTCTGTGTTACGGGCACTCCTGGAATACTTTGTTTTACTACCTGTCAAAATACATTTTAGTTCTGAGCATAGCCTTGCTAGGAACAGCAATAAGATCTTTATTGCTAAAGGGCCCTAATCTTCCTCAGCCAATACTTAAAGCAGTTTTAGGTCCTTTTCATCTGTTTTGGCCTAAGAAGGCCTGTAAGGATTTACTTTGGAATTGTGGTGTAATAGTGATGCATACATAACATGATTTGTGTGATTCACCCACTGGTTCCTGCTGGTGTTGACTGCATTTGGTTACTTGGAACTTCCTTAAAAAGAGGGGCTGGTCCTGAGAAAGCACTGTGCTTGGCTTGTTTGCTAGAATTGCTTTTAGGTAAGCATTGGATTTCACTTCCCTCTGCTGCTTTTGCTTATACTTTAGTGCCTTTACTTGGGATTGGATTGAGTGAAGACTCCAGGGCTGTTCTGAAAACCCATTTTGACAATTTTGAGGTATAAAGACAATCCACTGAATAAAGGCAACACCTTGGTCAAATGTCTGCACAGAGAAATCCCCAGTGGAGCTGCCTGAACAGAAGGGAGAGGTGTACTTTGGGCATTTGCTATATGGCTCTGATGGTGTTGCACCCCATCTCTCATTGTCGGGCTGGTGTTCCCACCTGCCCTGTTCTTTCTCTGGCACTACTCACACAGGCACATTCTTCTCCCTGAGAAAATGTAAAGCTGATGCTCATTGTTTCAACCACAGGAGCCCCATGTCATCGCTTAGTGCAGATTTGGGGATTAAAGGGTAATCACTGTAAAGCTGGCCTGTGTCCTTTTGTTTGTATGCAGTTATTGATAGAAAAGTTAGCTACAGCATAAAGACTGAAGTCCTTCAAAATGACAGCTAGGCAATTTTATGCTGTAATTGTTTAGCCACCTGTTTGAGAAGATCATTGCTGGAGCACCAGGGATTTGCTCATATATCCTTCTTGCCTGCTATCACAGGCTGAACCATTGATCTAGGCTGTGTGTGAAAGACAGAAATGGTACATCTGGTCTCTTGTTTTCAGGAACTTTACACACTGATAAGGCCTGAGGGAACTTCGACAAGCCAGAAGAATCTGAATTTATCTGTATGGTCTGTGTGTGCTTATGAGTGTAATCTGTATATCTCTGGATATGTCTGGAGAGGAGACTCCACAACCTTTCTGTTTATAATTGCTAAGTCACTCTCCATGACTCCATGAAAAGTCAATGCAGTCCCAAGTTACTGGAAAAGGAAATATTGAACCCATCTCTAAAGGTAGAAAGGAGAACCCTGGGAACCAGTGCCCTGTCAGCCTCACCTCTGTGCCTGGGAGTGTCATGAAACAGCTCCTCCTCCTAGAATCTGTGCTAAGGCACATGGAGGATAGGGAAGTGGTTTGAGGGACCAGCATGGCTTCACCCAGGGCAAGCCCTACCTGACTATCCCTGTGGCTTTCTGTGATGGGGTGACTCTGTCAGTAGACAGGGGGAGGGCTACAGATGTCATTTATCTGGACTTCTATAAAACCTTTGACAGGCTTCCTCCAATATCATCCTCTCTAAACTGGAGGGAGAAGGATTTGCTGGGTGGACTGTTAGATGGATTAGAAATTGGTTGAATGGTCACATCCAGAGGGTAGTGGTCAGTAGCTCAGAGTCCTGATGGACATCAGTGACAAGTGGTGTCCCTCAGTTATCTGTTATGGAACCAGTGTTATTTAATATCTCTGTTAATGACATAGACAAAGAGATTGCACCCTCAGCAAGTTTGGAGATGACACCAAGCTGCGTGGTGTGGTTGACACCCCTGAAGGGTGGGATAGCCTCTAGGGAGATGAAAAAGGTTGAGAAGGGGGCACATGAGATTCTCCTGAGGTTTAACAAGACCAGGTGCTGGTGCTGCACCTGGCTTGGGGCAACCCCTGGATCAGCACAGGCTGGGGATGAACACATGGACAGCAGCCCTGCCCACAAGGACTTGGGGGTGCTGCTGGGTGAGAGGCTGGACATGAGCCAGCCATGGGCACTCCCAGCCCAGAGAGCCAATTGTGTCCTGGGCTGCAGCCAAAGCAGCGTGGGCAGCAGGGGAGGGAGGGGATTCTTCCCCTCTGCTCTGCTCTGCTGAGAGCCCACCTGCAGGGCTGCACCCAGCTCTGGGTGCCAGCACAGGAAGGACATGGACCTGCTGGAGGGAGTCCAGAGGAGGGCCATAAAGGGATGGAACACCTCCCCTGTGAGGAAAGGCTGAGAAAATTGAGATTGTTCAGCTTGGAGAAGAGAAAGTTTTGGACTGACCTAATTATGGCCTTCCAGTAGCTGAAGGAAGCCTACAAGAAAGCTAGAGAGGAACTTTTTACATAAGCATGTGGTGACAGGACAATGTTACTGTAGTGGATTGACCCTGGCTGGGTGCTACGCACCCACCAAAGCCATTCTGTTGTTCTTCTCTGCAATGAACAGGAGAGAGAATATAATGAAAGTTTCATGGTTGAGATAAGGTGTGGGAGAGAGATCACTCACTAAATACTGTCATAGGAAAACCAAAGTTGAATTTGGGATATTAACTGAATTTATTACTAACAAAATCAAAGCAGAATAATGAGAAGTAAAATAAGTCTTAGCACCTTCTCCCCTACCCTTTATTCCTTCCAGGTCTCTACTTCCTCCTCCACCAGTAGTGCAGGGAAATGGGGAATGGGGGTTATGGTCAGTTTGTCACTCATTGTTCCCACAGCTGCTTGGGCAGAGGAGTCCTTCCCCTGCTCCAGTGTGGGGTCCCTCCCACAGGTGACTGTCCTCCAGGAAATTCTTCAATGTGAGTCCATCCCATGGGCAACAGTTCTCCACAAACCGCTGCAATGTGGGTCACTCCTCCATGGGGTGCAGTCCTTCAGGTACGGCCTGCTCCAGCATGGATTTCCTCTGGGTTTGCAACCTTCTCTTGGGCATCCATCTGCTCCAGTTTGGGTGTCCTCCATGGGCTGCAGGGGAATCTCAGCTCCAGCACTTCCTGCGCCTTCTCCTCGTTGGTGTCTGCAGAACTGTTCCTCTCACATACTCTCACCCTGCTCTTCTCTGGCCACAATTACATCTGTGCAATGACTTTTTTTTTTCTTACCTATGTTATCACAGAGGTGTTACCACCATTCCTGATTGACTCAGCCTTGGTGAGCAGTAAGTCCATCCTGGAGCCACGTGGCACTGGCTCTGCAGGACATGGGGAAAGCTTCTGACAGCCTCTCACAGAAGCCACCCTTGTAGCTCCCTCTGCTACCAAAACCTGGTCACACAAACCCAATATAGCTGCCCAGAGAAGCTGTGGATGCCCCATCCTTGGAAGTGTTCAAGGCAAGATTGGGTGGAGCTCTGAGCAACCTGGTCTAGTGAAAGGTGTCCCTGCCCATGGTGGGACGGTTGGAACTGAATGATCTTTAAGGTCCCTTTCAACCCCGGCCATTCTGTGTTTCTGTGATGAAGCCTGGTCTTCTTGTGGGATGTCTGGAAATCATTCCTCTAAGTCAGAAAACAAATGTACTGACAGCAACTGGAGATAGTTCTGTACTTGCTGATTGAAAAAGTGGTCTCTGATTAGGGTAGCTAGAGGTTCTGGCAGAAAGGTCATTTTGAAAACCCCTCAACCCTTAAGTTTGTGCTAGAGAGCTGTGCTTTTATAAGGATAGCATTGCTGACACAGTGCACTGGCATTTATGTCCTGACAAAGAATTCAATATAAATGCTCTTAGTAACTTAGTATTTTAGAGTGTTGATGGGTAATTGGCTCACAGGTGTTCTAAGGACAGGAATTTTAATTTTTTCAATTTCCTTTTTCAATTTCCAATTAAAAAAATACAGCCGAGTTCCTTTTGTGTTGTGTTTCTTTATAAGCTGTTAAATCATAGAAAAAAAAGTAGATTTTAGATTTGCTAAGAGTGGCTTTCAACTTTCTGCATCTGTGTGGCCATCTAAGAAAAATGGTGTGCTACTCTTGCTGGTATTAAAATAGATAGTGGAGCTCCTACCTTCCACTTGGTAATACATGTGTAGGTTTGGTTTGTTTGGGGCTTTTTAAGATTTGTGTTTATTGGATTCTTTTTTCTTGCAATATAGTTTGAACAACATTGTTCATAGCAATGTTTTAGCGATCTGCCTGGTGTTGCATAAAATTCAGTATAAAAGATCCAACACCAAACCCCTTGAATAAGTTGTCCACTTTTGTGTTTTTTATGTACAATTTTATGTACTGAAATGTTTCTTGTGTCAGCATATGGTGGTTATCTAATAATGAGTACAGATTTCAGACCTTTTTTCCCCCAGTGGATAATGTCTAAAATGCAAAGTTACTGTATAAACCCTTCTTAAAGATGTAGAGTTAAATAACAAATTTCTTAAGAACAACAGACAGTATAGGCTGGATAGGCCAGTGTAAATTTTACATATGTGATTGAGCTTTATTGAAGCTTCACTTATTAATTTGTCCTTAAGTATTGTTGGATAATGTATTTATTTGCCAGGCAGCATTAGCAGCTACTTCATAAAACGTGGTAAGATCTTGAAGGAAACTATTAGCATTTTGCTGTGCTAGGATTTGGTGTTTTTGTGTGAGTCATTGCATACCAGATGGGATACTGAATGACCTCTGAGTCTTCAGAATGATTCATCAACAAGTACTTCACCTGTCATGTCAATAACATGTTGTTATTCTTTCTTCTTTGGATTTAGAAAAGTTTTGGGCTATCTTTTGAATACCAAAACCCTACTTGAAGGAAAAGTTGCAATATTTGCTTCCTGTAGATTTAGTCTGGTCTCTTACATCTAGGGTTGAGATATCCAGCTATTTTGACTACTGTCACAGCAAATATCCCCTTCACTTAATTCCCCACCATCACCTTAGAAGTCTTTACCACTGTGGTGAGCCACCATGATGCTAAGTTATGCTAAATATGCTGCTGGAAGATAAATTGACTTAAAATATAGCTCCATGTCTTAGAACTTTTGATCCAAATCAGTCTTATCCACAGCTGTTCTAATAATGAAAAGTGTTATTTCAGTTTATATTCTGAAATGTCAGAGGAATAGAAGGAGGACCATTGCAGTTTGCTTTTTTTGTTTTGAAGTTTTGGGGATGTTCTTCACCATTCTGGGGTATGGAAATGAGGCTAACAATAAAGGGGAGAGCCAGAGGCTACTGAGACATGGATATGGAGAGAAAATGCAATAGACGCAGTCTAGGTTAATTAAATATGTTCTCAGTGTGATTAAGGGGAAAAAAATGACACAGGGGGTAGGGGAGGAGACTGAAATAGGATAAAAAGACAAGGGAAATAGCATAGGGAAGAAGAACCACTCAAAATCAAATTGTGTATTAAACCCAAAATCTTTAGTCTTTCTGTATAAAATTTGATGATTAGGTAGCTATTAATCATCATGAACCTTAAAGCACTGTTAAGAAAACATGCATTCTGTTTGGTGATGTGAGGTTAATTCCTAGAAAAAAATCCCCTAAAGTTAATTTTTTCTCCTGTATGACTAAAATTTCAAGTGTCTCTTTTTCTGCTGGCTTCTTAATGCAACATATTTTCAGATTACCTGTTTGAATTTTCATGTCTGTATGAGATGTAATGTTCTAAATTAATGTTCTGAACAAACTATAAACTAGTTGAGCAAATGATGTATGCATGGAAAGCATTAATGTGGAAGTGTATGAAATTGCTTAATGTAGAGAAATGTGCACAACATAGAAATGTGTTGTGTTTTTTTTCTCTGCAGATGCCCTCCTCGAACTTTTTTGCCAGCATTGTGCAAAATTTTTCTTGATGAAAGTGCTCCAGACAACGTACTGGAAGTAACAGCTCGTGCTATAACGTATTACCTGGATGTATCGGCTGAATGCACCCGTAGGATTGTGGGAGTGGATGGAGCTATCAAAGCACTTTGTAATCGTTTAGTAGTTGTTGAACTTAACAACAGAACGAGCAGAGATTTGGCTGAGCAATGTGTGAAGGTAAGTATACTTACCAACCTCTTGTTTTTAAGGAGTTGGATAATTTGCTATTTCCGAAGAGCATCCTCACATTCCAATGCTATTTTTTTATTACACTGTGATGAAAAAACATAGACTATGACAAAAGTGTACATGCCAACACTGCTGCTTATCCTTACTATCAGTCTGGTGGTCTTCGCAGCTCGATTTTCTTTAAAAAAAGGTATAGAAAAGGAAACAAAAAATATTACAAGAAATTTCCTGTTTATCTTGAGTAGAATGCTAATAGAATGCCAAGGGCTATTTTTATGCTACTAAAGAAATGAAGAATTGCTCCAGATATAGATAAATTACCTGGTGTAAAAAAATTGTCTGCTGCCTCTTCAATAGCTCCCCTGTGCCCTTGTAAAGTTTTTGGAGAAATTTAGAAGACCCTTATAATCTCTCATTTAAAGCATAACTCATGGCCATGTGATAGCATATAGTTGGAGTTCTTGATTACCATGGCATCAGAATTTTTGTATGTATTTCCTATTTACTATTTCCAGTTGACTCAAAAGTGCATCACTGGGGTAATGGTGCTCTTAAAAGTTTCAAAACGCTCAGTTGTGTGTTTCTCTCAGGATGAGAGATTATCTGTTTTCTGCACCTGTTATGACCATGCCTTTGGGGGGTGTTCTTGTATTGGCTCCCATATTTTTGAAGAAAGCTGTAACTACTAACTAGTAGAGTACTGGAGGCTTTGGCCCCTTCTGGGTGTAGAGGAAAAGAGGGGTTTTTCTTTTTCTCCTGTTGTTTCATTTTGTTAACCAGTTCTGTAGATGGATATAAGCATCTGACTATGCATATAAAAAACTGACTTTTTGTGTGTATTTTATTCAAATAAACTTTCTTTTTGGCATAGGTGTTAGAATTAATCTGCACCCGTGAGTCAGGAGCTGTGTTTGAAGCTGGAGGGTTGAACTGTGTTCTGACATTCATTCGTGACAGTGGACACCTTGTTCATAAAGATACTTTGCATTCAGCTATGGCTGTAGTATCCAGACTCTGTGGCAAAATGGAGCCTCAGGATTCTTCATTAGAGATCTGTGTGGAATCACTGTCTAGTTTATTAAAACATGAAGACCATCAGGTAATGTAATAGTTGGCTCAACATGCTGTGAATTTAACTTTCAGTATGTTTAAGAAAGGAATGACTAGGTAACTTTATACAGCCTCCCTAACTGTATGTTTTCATAGAAGTTGTTATATTTGGGTATTATGATAGTTTCCCTTATAGAGGAATTATCTTTCTACTAGCAGAATCCTTTTGTGTATGTCATACTAATGCTTTGAATAGCTATTTAGCCAAATTCTTGCTGCAGCCTGGCCAGGTTTCTTGTCCATACTCAGAACTGAGTCCCCATTTCACTCTGAACTCTGTCCTCATTCCTTTCTCTACATGCACAGATCCAGCCTCCAGTCTGGTTTATTAAGCACAGCATATTTGGGAAACGAAATCTTTCTGCCTGTGAGATAATTTTTTTAAAATACATTTTTAGATCTTAAAAATTTTCAGGGGGCCATGTTTTTTAGCCATTAAATAGTTTTATTAGTACACTAATCATCTGAGGCAAGGTAATCTTGAAGCTCAGACCATTAAGTCTGTAGTATTTTAACTGTTTCCCAATTTATAAGGTGTTAGAGAAAAGCAATTGCTGGGGCTGTTGGAGATGCGAATGAGAGTTCAAATTAACTTAATTGTTCAGCAGTTAAGCTTAAAGATAAGCATGCTTAACATGGGACCCAGATGATAGAAAATAAAACTCTACTGGTATCCTTGAGAAATATGTTATGCATTAAACAAGCCTCAGGGTTACAGTGGATGTTGGATGTGTATTATGGATTTGTCCAGTAATGTCCCTTTTCAAGTTTGTTGCTCCCTACCTTGTCCTTTTACACTGTTGAGTTTGGTCACTTTTTGTGTGGACTGCCAGTTAGTAACACCACTTCAAGGGTGAGTTCAGACCAGATGAATGTGGCCCCTAAAGCAGCTTATCTATAATTTTAGTTTTTTAACCTTTGTGTTACACTTGCAATTTGGGAGAAGAAATGTAAATCCTTTCCAACTACTCTTTCGCTTTGTAAACTGGTGCCACTAATGCAGTGTGTTAAACAAGTGAACTTCTCTATTTCTGACAGCTGTTAAGGTAAAGATCTATGGAGTATTTGCAAATTACGTAAAGATTGGCAGAATTATCTGTGTTGTCAGAGAACTGGAGCAAGATGCCAGAGGACAGAAACAGTGACCATTACACATTAAAGAAAAAAAACCAGTGCAAAAGAGTAGTGATAATGCAGAATATTTGGCATGTACAGACCATACTAGAAGTCTGCAAACTTAATGGAGATTGAATGTTTTTGTCTTCATGAAGTCTGGCTAATACTCTAATCTTGTTTTGTGTGTTGATGAGTAACTGTCTTGAAGTCCTTGGTCTGTGATAGCAGACAGTTGTTTTGAAAATGCACTGCGGAGTTGACATTTTAGGGAGTAAGAACTGTAATGATTCAGAGTTTGGTTAGAGGATAGATGGTGGTGGGGGTTTTCTACTATTTCTTGACATCAGTCTGGTTTGCTACTGCACATCTTTAAAGGGAAATGTGCCTGAAGCAAGTTATCTTGATAGGCTGGTGCAAATCTCCCGATTTGAAAGACTGAGACATTCTAGTGTATAGATAGAGAGATGTTAAAGGCAAAACCTTCCTTTATTTTCAGTACTGACACGAAAAGATGTTGGATCCTTTCCTGGGCAGTTGGCCAACAGTATTTTTTGCTGGATTGTTAAGAGGATCATCAGTAAGCCTTGTTTCCACAGTGTCACTGAGGGTTTTTGTGTGCAGTTGGTTGGTTGGATTTTTTCCTCCCTTTAGTGACAAACCCAAATTTGGAAGTTTGTATTTTTTATTGTCACAAAAATTCTTGTGTGTCCCTGTGTCAGGTGCTTAGTGGATAATCTGCGTTATCCAAGTAAAATTTGCTTTTCCCAGTTTGTCCTATCTTAGGCTTGGTCCAATTGCAAACTTTCTTGTGCTTAAGAGAAATACTTAGACCTTTAAATTCAACTTGAATGATCAAGCTTCATGGGAAGATCAAGTTCTTTTAGATGTCCTGTATTCCTGTGGATATCCCCTTAGCATCTTCTCATCTTAAGTAAAAGATATTTAATTGGTTTTTCTTGCACATCTTTCTTAGGTTTCAGATGGAGCTTTGAGATGCTTTGCTTCATTAGCTGACAGATTCACACGCCGTGGTGTTGACCCAGCCCCATTAGCTAAACATGGATTAACTGAGGAGTTGTTATCTCGCATGGCAGCTGCTGGTGGGACAGCCTCAGGGCCATCTTCAGCTTGCAAACCTGGACGGAGTAGCACGGGAGCACCATCTACAGCTGCAGACTCTAAATTAAGTAATCAGGTGTCAACTATTGTAAGCCTGTTGTCAACCCTGTGTAGAGGCTCTCCAGTAGTAACACATGTAAGGAATCCTTTTATGCTACAGCTTTTTGTTTTCATGGGGCTTTTTCCTTTGTATACTTTCAATATATGCCAGATACATGTTGCGATTTTATAGATAGATATACATATATGTATTTATAGATCTTTTTATAGATAGATATATATACACACATATGCCCACGCACGTGTTCATGTAAGTCATTTTTAAAGAGGGGGATAAAAAGGAAACATTTCATGTGGAAATGAAACCCAATTCTGATAGTATTTTCTAAAGCCCTGTATATTTTTTATTGTTCAGACTTTTAATTATTTCCAGGATCTCCTAAGATCTGAACTTCCAGATTCTATAGAAAGTGCATTGCAGGGTGACGAGAGATGTGTATTGGATACCATGCGGTTAGTAGATCTTCTTTTGGTGCTACTGTTTGAAGGCAGAAAAGCCCTGCCAAAATCTAGTGCTGGATCTACAGGCAGAATCCCAGGATTGCGAAGACTGGATAGTTCTGGGGAACGTTCTCATCGGCAACTGATAGATTGCATTCGCAGCAAGGATACTGACGCACTAATAGATGCAATTGACACAGGAGGTAAGCAAAAATACTGTGAAAAAGAAAATGACATGCTTGCTTTATCTTTGATTTTTATAAACTGAGGTGTCATAACAAATGCTGAGGTAGTTAATTGAAAATCATTATATACGAGTTTGCTTACTTTGTTAAATACACAAGTCTTGTTAGTAATCATACCTATGCCACCTTTTTTTATTGCAATTAAGAGCATAAATCCTTCTCCACAATTATTGAGGGTGCTTAATTTTTTTAAGACCTGCTTTTTATTTAAAGAATACTGTTAAACTTTAGTTTATAGTTATGGGAACTTTAACTATTTTATTTAATTTTTATCTTTCAGCTTTTGAAGTAAATTTTATGGATGATGTAGGACAAACTCTTTTAAACTGGGCCTCAGCTTTTGGAACTCAGGAAATGGTAAATTAGATTTATAGACCCTATGGAAGTTGCATTATTTATGTAAAGGAAGATAAAAAAGCTGTTTTCCTTTTTCTTGTCTAACAGGTAGAATTCCTCTGTGAAAGGGGTGCTGATGTTAACAGAGGTCAGAGGTCATCCTCATTACATTATGCAGCATGTTTTGGAAGACCTCAGGTAGCAAAGGTATGCTTTAAACTGACCCTTAAGAAGCGTTACCTGCTGACTTCTCATCTTGTTCTGTTCAAAATGTCTTCAATGCAATATGCTCGACACATGCGCTGTCAAATATTTACATATTCTTTACAATATTTATCAAAACACAGATTTTCCATTATAGAGCAGTACTGAATAAAAGTAGTTTATATTAGCTCTACAGATATAAAAAGCACAGAATACTTACAAGCATGAGAGTACTGGAGGAGTGATGTATGAAGAGCACATTTGCTACTTGGGAAGAAGAAATCCTAATTTTTTTTCATACATAAAAATATTTATTCTCAGACTCTCTTACGACATGGTGCAAATCCTGATTTGAGAGATGAAGATGGGAAAACTCCTCTGGACAAAGCTCGGGAAAGGGGACACAGTGAAGTAGTAGCTATTCTTCAGTCTCCAGGTGAGTGCAATATTTAAGTCTGTAACAGTTGCTATAGTAGAAATGCTGATAGATGTTGAGTTATGCAGTTACTAGAATTTTAGTCAATTAAGGTTATTAAAGAAAACATGAATTGTGACCTGCCTTCCTTAACCCATAAAGTATGCCGAAGAACCTTAGTATTATAAGATGTTTGTTAAGTGAGGGGAATTACCAAAGAAATAACTGAGTGAGCATCAACAGTGCCACTTGTCCTGCTCTTCAGCTGTGGGATCAGGCTAGACTGGGATTTTGTTGTGGATTCAGAGCGTGTCAGCCTTGGTAGCTTCTCTGGTATCCTTTCTTTCTGCATGGGAACTGCACTTTCCCTGTTCCTGAGAATTCTGGTGCCACAGGTGATACTTGCTACTAAATACTTCTATTCATGAAGTCATGCATGTGGGAATTTTATTGTTTTAGGAATGCATGTTCATGTTGAGGTCGTTGGATGTTAGTAAAGAAAACTTGGATGTTTTGAAGGGGTTTTTGTTTGGTTTGTTGACTTTTGCAATTGAATGTATTGGGGGAAAAAAATTTTCCAGGGGATTGGATGTGTCCTGTCAACAAAGGGGATGAGAAGAAAAAGAAAGATGCAAACAAGGATGAGGAAGAATGTAACGAACCCAAAGGAGATCCAGAAATGGCACCCATATACTTGAAAAGACTGTTGCCTGTGTTTGCACAAACATTTCAACAAACTATGTTGCCTTCAATAAGGTAATAATATCATGAGAGACAATTTCTTAATACTTGCATAAAAAGCCAAAGTAAATCTCAAAGTTTAAGTAGTGCTAGTGACAATATATGTTTGAATAGAAGTGGTTGTATGGAAAGTGCTGCAGGAGTGATATTCACTTAGTATTTTAAGCAGCATTTTTTCCTTTCTGGTGTAGTGATGTGTTGGAAAAAACCTTGTTAGTCATGGGAGAGCAGAGCATACTCTTGACTGTAGCAGCATGGTGAAAGAATGCTATGTTCATATAGTATGTTGTATACACTGCATCAGGATTTGGTTACAGCTGTTTGTAGCCACTGTAATGAAAGTTGTAATTTAGTAGAGGAAAACTAATAAAATAATATCAAGATGCATTCATTGGAAAATCAGCAAGACTAGAAAAAACTGTTTTAGAAGGGTTTAAAAGGCTTACTGAACAGCGTGTTAACTGGAGAAGATGCTTCATGTAATTCTGTTGAATTGCAAAAATGTAGTCTAATTTATTACTTAGAAGGGAATACTGTGCCCAGCATAATGGTTGTGATGAGTTGCATCTGATCATAACCTCTTAAACTTTTATACTACAAATATGACATTTATTCCAATCTTTTATTCATGTTCCCGGTGTTTACAGGTAGTTGGGGTGAAAACGCAAGATAGGAAAGGCCTCAAGTGGAGGACTACATGGACTCCACATGAGCTGATGATAGAAAGCTTAAACTAAGTCATTTAAAAGAAAAGAAATAAGAAACTATGTTAACAGTCTATGCAGGATTAACTGTTGTTGCAGATTGTGCAAAGAAGTAGTTGGCTCTCTACTTGAAAGTTATCTTTATGAATCAGAAAAATTACATTTTTGGAAGTCAGTCAAAAAAATTAATCTATTAGCCCTACAGGAGTGATTTGCTTTTAGAGTAATTATGGTTCTTAGTGTGGAAAGCTGCATGATCTAATAGTATGTTTACAATTAAAAGTTATAGGGTTCTCAAAACATGGGAAATATATGACTAAAATGAAAGGCTGAATACCTCTTAGGGTGACAAAGTGTGCAGAAGTGAATTGCCAGCACTAAAAGTGGATAAAGACAGGACAATAGAATAGGTTTACCTAGGAAAAGGTTGAGGAGAAAAGTATATGTTAGACTGATAGTGCTGTAGAATCAAAAATACCAGAGGTACATTATTCTTAAAGATAATCAAGACTTAGTAACAATAACTAATTTTGGTACCAATAACAAGACTGAAACAGGTTAAATTTCTTCTGTTTTGGAAACATGCCTAGAGTACAAAAGAAGTCTTATCTTGAACCTTTTAGTTGCTTTGATTATTGCTTGCTTTATCACTGTAAGAACCTTTTTTTCCTACAATCTTTTAAAGGAAAGCAAGTCTTGCGCTCATTAGAAAAATGATACATTTCTGTTCTGAGGCGCTGCTGAAAGAGGTTTGTGACTCTGATGCTGGCCACAACCTACCCACAATACTGGTTGAGATAACAGCTACAGTGCTTGATCAAGAGGTAGGAAGAATGAAAATGTTATCCTTTGTGAAACCAGTACCAAGAAGGGAGTTATCCTCATTGATTCCATGTATTTGTTAGTAACTAACCCTAAAACTTTTAGTGTCCATCTGTGACCACATGTGCAGTTCAATGTGTAAAGTAACAAGATCTCCTTTGTTATTTTGTTTTCATCCCAATGTGTTACAGGATGATGATGATGGCCATTTGCTAGCCTTGCAAATCATAAGGGATTTAGTGGATAAAGGTGGTGATCTTTTTCTAGACCAACTGGCTAGACTTGGTGTAATTAGCAAAGTGTCAACTTTGGCGGGGCCATCATCTGATGATGAAAATGAAGAGGAGTCTAAACCTGAGAAGGTAAGTGTATGGAATTTATTTATTTGCTTTATTTGTTACTGTAAAACCAACACTTCTAGTAAAATGTTCATTGTTACGAAAATAGCCAGGGCAAGGGAGTTAGGATATTAAATTAATGCTTATTTTATACCACTTGTTTTAATTGTTTTCTTCTCTACCTTCATTGTCTGTTAGCATATTATTATCTGCTGAGTTTTCCTATTCATACTT
>WAAE01018149.1:0-16267 GCA_013400495.1 Nicator chloris | reverse complement strand
TTTAAATTTTCATTTATCACATAAACCATGCCTGGTAATATCATCTTCCTTCTTCATCTTGCCAACCCCATCAACCCCTCAGTATGACCCCAGCTGTGAGTTTCCATGTCCTTGAATTCCACCGGAGAAAACCTCTTTGCCCATGCTTAATTTTGCCTCTTCTCTCATTGCTATAGTGGCATAGTCAAGAAGAAATCAAGTGCAGCAGTTTTTACTTCAGGCAAAAAAAGTGTTTTTCCACTTCTCCCTGCCCAAACAGGAATGCACGTGAGGAATTTGCACAGTTCTGGCTGCAGCCTCCTACTCCTGACCCCAGCAGCTGCTGCTGCCCCTTTGCCAGCTCCTCCAGCAGCCAGCTTTGCCAGGCTCCTCCTGCCTTTGCAAATCACCAATGCCCTCAAGCATCACAACCAGTCATTCACTTACAGCTCAGGTGACTGAAAATATCTGCTTACCTATAAATATGTACACAGGCACACGCTTACACATATAAGTGTTTGCATATTATTTTTTTCCCGTGTGTTCATATGCATATATATGTCTACATTCTCACATGGAAGCAAGTGATAAGCTGGTACTCTCATTTCTCTCCAAAGGGGATGTAAGCAGGCTTTTTGGAAGTGCAGGCATAGCACCAGAAGTTTTATCTTCTGGTTTCGAGTCTATTTTGGAGAAAAATTACACCTTTCCATATGAGTATATATGTTTGCATGATATAGACTTGGCTGTAGCAAATTTTTCCAAACCCTTTCATGTCCTGTATTTCCCTCAGTCCTTGCATTTTTTGAGGCAGGGCTTGGCTCATCATACCTGTGGGCAGACCAGAGAGGCTCCAAACCCTCCTTGTACTGGCAAAGTATGTTTTAAAAATAAATTATTTCTAAAAATATAACTCTCAAGAAGAGTTAATACAGATAGCTTCTGAGGTCTCAGGCTTTTCAGAACCCTCACCACTAGGTAGGAAAAACCCCTCAGCTGAATACATTACAAGTCTGTTAAATGCAGCTTTAAATTTTTTGTGCCGTGGCCAACATGCTGTAATTTTTCACAGGCATTGCTGTGCTGTGGGAAAGAAGGAGGAACACATTTCTTTGTGCAGGAAGCTGTGTGTTTCTCAGCAGCTCTGTCTTGTGTGTTCCATCACAAGCTTGACTCTTTGCCTGGCAAGAGGCAAGTCTGCTTCTCTTGTGCTCCTTGCTTTCTCTACAAAATCCACTGAGGAGCTCCACCCCTGCATTCTCACGCTTCCTAATGTGGCTATAAACAGCGCCTTATTTCCTGCCAGATCACGTTATCTGCATAGGTTATTTCAACCTAACATTTGTGCCAATCCCATTTTAATTCAGCCAGAATACTGGCAACAAGCTTTTCCTTTCCTTGGATTGCAGGAATGCTGCCAAAAAAATTATCTACTATTTCAGAAACAAGAAATGGCTTAATGTTAGAAGGCTGATCTCAAAAGGGATGACTACACTGAGAAAAAAAAAAAAAAAAGCTTGTGCTTTTCTCAACTGCACAGTCTTGAGGCTCTATTGAATCTTAATCCACTAAAGTCAGGGTTTCTGTGTAAAATCCCCTGTGTATAAACAATTGATACGATGATCAGTATCTCTTTTTGTTGGCCAAAATCCCAAGGCAGACTAGGATTTGCCCAAAACAATTTATTAGAAGCCTAGGTACCAGGAGTCCTTAGCTAACAAAGCCAGAAGAAGAAGTAAACATCTCTTTAAAAATACTTATTCAGCTCTCCTGGCTATAACGTAGAGCCTGCAGATATGACCACATCATAACTGATGGTTTCATGCATCTTCAAAAAAATCCCAGTGAATAAACTGACTTATTCCTGTTACCTCCAAAGCAGCCCTGTCATCAGCAGAGACACTCTGGCAATGAGAGTCTATAAGACTGCAGCTTCTTAATTGGGACATAGTTCTGCCCTCTTAAAACAAGAGGAGCAAAACTATGTCCCAATTTGTCTGACTTTCCCTGGTAAAGGCCTCTGTGGCTTTGTACAGCCATCACACCAAGAGCCCAAATCAGAAGGCTGCTAGTCTCTCTTTTTTATATCCAATCCATTGTTGCAAATAATTAAAGATAATCTGATTATGAGAAACAGGGTTAGTTCAGGTGACCTTTCTGTCAATGTATTTAAGGTTTTCAAACAACTAGGAGCCACATTTAATACCTACAGTTAACTCATACAATCAGTTCTCCTTTCTCATTTCTCTACCAGCTCCACCTTTGTTACATGCTCCCCTGCTTCAAGTTCATTTAAAAGCCCTGAGGGAGGGAGAAAAAGTTATATTCTTACAGTTGTTTTTAGTACTCTGATGGGAGGAGGGGATCCTGTTTATTATAAGGCTTGTGCTCTTATAATGCAAGTCAGATAAAACAGTACTAATGATAATAAAGAACATTGTAACAGAGAGAGATAGTGGTGATATCTGGGTGCTATTTTGGATTCATCTTCTTGCAGGTTTGAGCAAGCTGAAATTGCCAAACATCTGCAAGGTAATAATGTAAGGTCATGAAGGAAAATTGCAATAAGAACTCTAAAAACAATCTTTCCAGGAACCTTTATGCCTGAAGAACTCTGGGGGCAAAGACAACCCATAGCCGGGAGACAGGAGGTGCAGCATGCCTTGTACTGTGGACAGGAAAACAATGTATGTCCTCTGCTGCAAGCCCTTGCCCTGGGGAAGATCAGCAGAAACGGTGCACACATTGTCAGTGAAGAAGGAAAGGGATTAATTATGATAGCTGTAGATTTGAATTTTCTGAGGGATTAAACATGGCAAAACTTAGATGGGCTTAATTCTTGGACCCTGACAAGCTGCTTCAGATAGAAGCTGCTAGTATGACCTCCTCTGAACTTTCCATCTAGCCATATTGCACTCTGTGAGCTCTTGAAGTCTTTTATAGGTGTGCAAAAAATCAAAGAGCCTTAGCTGTTAAGTTTAGCTTCAGGAGCCCTGTCTGAGGCTCATAGTTCAAATGACTGATGCATGATTATATTTCGGGTCTTAGCAACAAACGACTACTGTTCACATTAGAGGCCTGGGTGTTAGACTGTGGAATTACACTGCTGATGTTTTGGCAGTACACTGAAGATGACAAAATTCAAGTAAAATTGAATGAAGTGCTTATTTGACTGACACAATGAACACCAACACGGGGGGAAAGAAAGCAACAGAAACTCAAATTGGAACAGGAAAATGACAGATTAGAAAGTAATTGGATAAACTACATGTGTCCAGATTGTCTTTATCTGGTGAATTCTGCCCCAAAATAGTGAAGGAGTTGGCTGAGACAGCCTTAGAGCTGTTTTCAATTGTTCCAATAGAATTGTGGCAGAGCAGTGAGCATCCACGAGTGCAGTGGTTACTGGACTTTTACCAAGTGAGGAGAATTCAATCTCACCAGCAGAAAGAGGCTGCTAAGGAAAATATTCCTAAGAGACACTTACTGCACACAGCTGAGAGAATTCCTGTGTTAGAGCAGGCAGGATCCGTCCAAGGAGAGACTTGAGTACAGTGGAGCAAAGAATCGGAGCCAGCTAAGAAGTCAGGTCCAGGTTTATTGTGATGGTAGCAAAGCCATCTGAACAGGGCAACCTCCCAAGCTGGAACCTTTACCATGTGCTTCTCAGCTCCTTATATTTGGGGAAGGAGAAGGGGGTGGGGGCAGAGAGTCCACCAGCCAGGGACAAGGGGGGAGTGGATCAAGGACAAGAGGGACACCTGAGAAATCCAATGTCTGCAGGTAAAGGTGGAACTTCCTTTGTCTCTTCCAATTGCTTGACACCCCTTTGAGGAATTCCTCAGGGGCAGTAAAGGAAAGCCTGTGTCTGTGGGGCAGGGGGACTAGTGATTGGCAGGGTGTAGGGAAAAGGGAGGAATTAACATAAGTCTGGGAGGGGATACCCATAGACACAGGATTCTAGGAGATATGTAGGTGAAATGCACAACAACACACAAGACTAAAAGGGAGCTAGACTAACAACTAATCAAAGGGGAAAGCAGGTCGCTGAATTGTCAGGCTGGAAAAAATGAACAATCAGAGTCTTTGCAACCATCTCAAAGAGCACAAAGTGGTAACAGCTGAGATGAATCAGAGCAAATCTGATCTAATCCAGTCCAAACAAGTAATTTCACATGATGAAAAATGGTCAGCTTACTGTCACTTCTCAAGCTGTTGTCAGCTGAGGCAGGCAACATATGCTTGACTCACCCCATTTTCAAAGCAGACCTGTGTCTACAAATAAATGCATTAATTGATATATTTTACTTCAAAATTTGTTGGAGGTAAAAAGGAACACAGATAACATCTGTTCCGAATTTTTAAATTTTTTATTTAGAGAACAGAAGATTTTCCCATCAGTTGCAGCAAAGACAGAAAGAATAACCTCATCTCCATACATACAATTCAAAGGAAAAGAATAGTCTAAGAAATATACTTAATCTGCAAAAGGAAGAAATTGCATTATGTATACCAAAACTTTCTGATCTTAAGGATCATTTGGTGTTGAATTATTACATTATGCAAATGCCATAATTTGTTCTCCTTAAGAACTGATGAGACAAACACCTGCTAGGAATCACATGATTATTTTGCATACTTCCAGTTGTATTTTCACTGGTTTTCCATGATTTAGAAATATTTGTGATCTCTCCTAGTGCTTGTTAAATAAAAAAACTTCCTCTGTCAGAGGAGTGCCTTGCTCCTTTGGGGAAACTAACTACCAAAACAGATACCCAAGACTATTTCATGGCCCTCTTTCCTAGATTCAGTTCCCAGTTACAGCCAGTTCAAATTCTCTGGCTTTTTTTGCTTTCACTTTTGCAATGTCTAAAGTAGCAGTAGCTGGCAGCCCCATGTCATGCAGAACACTGCATTTATGGCAGCTTTCTGGTGCTTGTGTTGTGATGACTAAGGTAGAGGGATTCAGTGTAGTGTAACACCTGGAGGAGGGAGTGTGTTCTTGTATAAGCACTGACTTTTTTTTGGATGCACAAGTATGCTCCATGGATGTTCAGCAAACACCACTTTATAAAGCACTCTGCCTGCTATGCAAGTGCTACTGGCAGGATGGGGCCGCTCCAGTCAGGCAGGGAGTCCTGGCCAGAAGCTCCATGTTCTTGCCACATACCGTCAGCATCAGCTTCTTTTCTTAGGTCTTTCTAAGAGAGGCCAAGAGAGCTAATGAACAACAGTTGGGTCTTGTGAAGAATAGAGGCAAGACACCTGTAGGGGCTTGATTCAGCAATTTGTTTAGTCTGATGCCTATTTATGGACTACTTTGTCCCTCACCTCCAACTTCAGTGTATTGTTTTTTAAGGAGCAACAGGTTCAGTTGGAGGCTGGAACTCTGGGCAAAAAAAAAAGTAACCAAGAAACATGTATGGCAAATCCTTGGCCTTTGGCATTGCCCTACGTTACAATGTAAGATGTGCCCAAAGTATGTATTCTGTCACCATCTTCATGAGCTGTTGAAACCAGGTGAGGCAGTGTTCCCCTTGTCCCTTCCCTCTGGACTATCTTCTGTTAATGGGCCCATCAGTGCCTTGCTGCATGACTCATAGGTAACTCCGTCCGGGACCTATCTCTGTTTAATGGGCAATCAATGACCCATCGCATGACTGGAAGAATGATATCAGCCCATTGTGAGATGCTCCATCCAGGGGGAGGAGCCAAGCATTCCCACCTGGATATAATCTGGGATTTGGGACATGGGGCATGGTGTGGTGTGGCTGCTACCCACTGGATTCCCAGAGGACAGGAGCTACCAGACCTTTCTATCATTGGGATCATTGCTTCAACAAGACTATTTCATCTGGACTGCCACCACCACTCTAACTAACAGGGTGTCAGGCTGTATTCTGACTCTGTCAGTGGTCTTTGTACAATTGCATTTACTCTATTTTATTTTTTCTCCTATTATATTGTATTTCTGACTTGGAGTCTCTCGCTGGTTTTGCTTTCAAACTGGCACAGGCATTTATCCTTTATTTTGCTGGGCAAATCTTTGTAAAATCCAATCTACTCCACAGGATTAGCTAGAAGTCTCTAGAGTTGAAGTGGTTGTGTTTCCTTCAGAAAATTCCAGCTGAGAGCCATGTAACTTCTATTCTACTAATTTCAATAGGAAATCAGATTGTAAAACAAGTAATCCATTTAAAATTAGTCTTTACATATTGGTGTTCCAGCAGAAAATAATAGAACAAAAAGTAATCCACAGAGACCAGCAAAGATTCCTCTGCAACCTGGTGGAATTCTCACTGAAAGATGACAAATATCCTGAGTTAGCAGTTGCTGTCTTTGGCAGGGAGAAGCTCATTTTACTGGTACAGCCCTCTCAATTGCCAAACAGCTCATTCAAACAAAGGGGTTAGTAACTGGCATTTAGGTGAGAAGTAGTGCTAAGGAAGCTGAATAGAAGTGCTTTACAGAAGAGATATTGAAAACCTGAAACAGGCTGTTCTGATCAGCAGTGGGCAGAAATAATGGCTTGTAGAGAGGTAGGAGATGCCAAGGAGCACATTAACTTTCCGTTGTCGGAAGTGTACCTGCCGAAGGCCAGCCTCAGTAACCCCTTCTTGCCCTTACATGTTTCCAGATAACAGTAAACTTTCATGTCTGAACTTGCTCTTTGTCTTAGAGTTCATCCTCTTCTCTCCTTCTGCCTTTTAAACTGTATTTGAAAGGTTTCTCTGAAAGGTGCTCAACTTACCAGTGTCATTTATATTACCTACAGGGAAAACCAGAGTGTCAACAGCTGCTTCCACTCGTGATATACTCCTCTCTTTAGGCCTTCTGCTGATGACCTCTACAGTACATGTGTTGAAATCTAAAACATTTATCCATTGGAATGACACTGTTCTTCTAATTGGTGCAAATGATGTTGCATGTCTTTGATAGCATCTCCTCTGAGACAGCATATGCGATCAGCTGGGGCAATAAGCTTGTTTTCTTTCTTCCCTTCATTCTCTCTTTCCTCCTGCCATGCTTGAATTTGTTTTTATTCTTAGCTGAAATCCCTTAAGTTTAACACTGTCACGTTTACTGAGTATCTCAGATTAAAACTTGATCATATTCTCTGCAGAGAACCAAGTAAATGTCTCTATAGTAAGAGCATGGCTAAAGCACAAGAAATAGTACACAATCTTCCAACCTTTTAAGGTTGAAGCTGTGCTTTTCAATTTGTCTAGGATGCCAGATCTGGCGTGCTGTTCCTCCAAGTGATCTTATACAACGGTGAGCAGGTGGGTTGGAAGTAAAAGCAACGTAAGCGATTATGTTAGGATTTATGCTCTGGAAGGAGCTCAAAGCCCTGCACCCGTTTGGGATTTTGTAAGCTGGAGATTGATCTTTCTGGCTGTGACTCAGAACCTGTCTGAACTCTGTAATTCCAGAGAGCCTGGAGCCCTCTCTACCTTGGGTCGCTGTAAGCTCTGTGATCAACCTGGAAAAAAAAATGTAATTGGCTTAACATTGCCAGGTGTCATGGGTAATACTAAATTGTTTTATAACTCTCCAGAAGGCTAAGAGAGAAAATAAGCAGATCTGAAATAGATGCCATTCCAGCTGCTCAGTGAAAACTATTTTGTAACACTTTCCTCAACACTGTATGATTATGAAATCCTTCTGCCAGTAACCCTTAGAGGGAACTAAGCATTCTTACACTCAGATGAGTAAATTGAGGCACAGAGGTGTGAAGATGTCTGGAGCAGGGCAGTGCTGGAAGAGGAATCAGTAGCCTTCCTCCATCTACCTGCTCTAATGTATGCACCCCATGTATGTGCTCTACCTTCCAGGCCTCTATTGAAGCACAGTTTTTGATTAGGCTGGATTTAAAGCAGCTTGATCATCTTTTCCCTGTGGCACAGCTTAGGGCAGCTCTGTCTCTATTCCTCTGCATGGCAGCAGATTCCCACTGCCATGGACGGCCATGCTGGTGCCCAGGGTCGGGGTGATGGGCCAGCATGGTACAGCAATGAGACAGCCAGGCTTTGCTGCTCCAGTTCAGCATTATAGCGGCACAGAAGGTGCTGCTTTCTGCTTCTAGACCTTCTGTTCTGCTCTGGCAGAAGCATTTGGGTGATTTGGATCTTGATTTATAGGGCAGACTTCAGCAAAGTCCATTTTAAAGGCTGTGGTTGAACTGACTTAAGTCAGCCAGAATGCTGTGAATTTTCTCATTTCTACAGTGTCTCAGTTGAAAATTTATCAGCAAATTCAGTCAACCTTTTTGTTCCTATATTAGAATGTACTGATTGAGCTTTCATAAATTAAAGCATGTGCTGCTTCACCAAGGTGAAAGTGTAGCAATGTTCTTTTTCAGCACTAATGCTTGGGCAATAATTTGTCACTAGGCAATAATAAAGTTTTCCTACAATCCTCTGTCTGCCTTATCTTTCTCATGAAGGGTTCTTTTGCCTGTGCTTTATTCTGCTTTTTTCCCCACCACTTCACACATGTACCTTTCAGCATCTGCATTTGGCCAGGCTGAGATGAGGGATAGGGGACTGAGCCCCAGAGCACCCCACTGCGTGGTCATGCTAGGATGCTTTGGATGGCACTAGACAGGGTGAGATATCAGGGTCTGGCTGTGTTGATGGTGCCACAAGGCTGGCTGCTGGGCCCATCAGCCATCCAGGCTGACACAGCTAATCCCCTTGCTCTCAGACCATGTCGGCTTTTTGGTCACTGCCAGCCTAGGCCAGATTTAAGCTGGTGTCCTGTGGATGGCCTTGGATACCTCGTGATCACTCCCGTGAGGAACTTTCCCTTTGTTTTTTATATTGGAGTTTATTTTGCAGGGCGGGCAGTGCTGGTGCTGGCTATAATTATGTTGCTTGAACCTGGAGAGCTGGGAGGCTGAGCCAACCAGCTCAACATATTTTAATCTTCAGGCTTTAATCAGAGTCCAGGGTCTGCACCAATGCCTGTAAAATACAAATAGAAGGGTGTGTTCAGCAGTCACTCCAAACCACATCCCTGTTTGTTCTAGTTCTGGCTGCAAAGGTCACGAAGCACTCAAATGAAGGCTACTTCTAATTATTATCCCATTTGAAAAAAAAATCCCACAGTGCAGTCATGCATGAAGAAGTGAAAGGAGGGAAATATGTCTTATATAAGTAGCACCCTTTGGGATTTGCTTGACTTTGTGTGTGCATATGTATGTGTAACATTTGGTGAAAAACACTCTCTCTGTTGGAATGGATGTAATTCATGAATATAGTTCCAGTTAAGCTTATTGCTCTTGACTTTAAAAAAAGAAGGGAAACTTCTAGTAAGGTATTTCAGCTTACTTAGATGTCTTTGAAATGAAGCATTTCAAATTCTCATTTTAAAAAATTTGCATGATCATCAATCTGTTTTATTCTTTAAGAAAAAATATTTGAGGTGAGGCACAAGAAACTAAACCAAAAAAGGAAGCAGCTGACCTTAAACTAAATTTGTCAGATATTCTAAATTTGGCCATCTGACTGAACTAATCTGTCTTTCACAAAGCCCCTTCTCAGAGGAGGTGAATTGCAATCTGGCCATTGAGGGTGAGCTTTTCACTCAAAAGCTGCTGGATGGAGAAGCCTCTGCATACCACAGGGAGGAAAGTAGGCCAATCTTTGTCCTTTACAGAGGCACCTGAAACCGTGTAATTATTGAGGATTAAAATCTTCTGGAACTCACCTCCAAGATAGACAGATGGCAACTTCATGTAGCAATAGAGGCATCCTTGCAAAATAAATGAAAGACAATTAGTCACTTCATACATATCCAGAAGACCCTTTTGCAGACAGCAAGTGTTGGGGATTTGAAAGGGATCAAACAAGCTCTTAAGCTATATTTTTTCTGAGGCATATGGAGGGTAGAATTTAGGGCTGTGCAAATAATAGGACTGTTGGGATTTTTTGTTCTACAACTGAATGAAAAAAATCAGAATAAGAAATTACAAATTGGATTGAATGCTAGATTTTCACCAAAACAAGACTTAAAAAATAATTACCTGTTCCCAACAGCTCCCATGTATTTCATCTTCCTTTAAGCCATTTGAAAAAGCCACACCAAGTAATGGTTCCATTAAGGAAACACTGTTAATACCTCTGTTTTATTGTGATGCTAGTGATTACACTGTTGGCTCAAGATGTGGGATACCAACACTGAATACCCCACTCTACCAAAGGGTCTTTCTGTGCACTTTTCCTGGACAGGGCTCATACCCATGTGTGTGCCCTGGAGCTTGCTCTGCTGACATTATTCTATCTATTTATTCTATTTATTTTTATTTCCAAGCAGATGATGGATTTTGAACAACACTCCACTGCCTCAGCAGGAGTACATTCCTGGGTGAGTGCACAAGGATGAGTCCTGGTCCCTCCTGGTGATGGTGGGTAAGTCAGGGATGCCAGAGGTAGTGACAGCTCTGAGAGCAGGATGATGTCAGCCGCATGACACTGCAGCTAAGCACCTTCCAGCTCCACTTGAGCTTTGAACTGAAGCCTTCCTAGGACATTAGGAAATGTTGTCAGAAGTGTAGAGGCTTCTCCACCAGTGAGCGTGTATTTGCTTTCCTTCTGGCTTTCAGAGTCAACATTATCATGCCCAGAACTTGCCTGAAAATGCAGCCTCTCACTCCACTAAGTGCCACTACTTTATTCCTCTGTAACATTCTCCCTTCACCCTTCTCCAGCCCAGCCTGAAGTGCTGGTACCAAAACTGCTTTTGTTTCATATTGCTCTGATCACACCAGACATGTTAATTCCTTTATGTACCCAGAGATGTGTGCATCAGGTTCACTGAGTCCTTGTGTTTTCTGTAAGCAGTTTCACTCTGCTGTCATACCTGGTCCTCATGGCACTAGTTCAGCCCCAGAAACCTTCCTTACTCTGGTCTTTGTGTTACTTCATACTGTTTGCCAGGCCCTGCTCATGCCACATCTTCTGCTCACATCCATCTCATTCTCTTCCACATTATGTGGCCACATTGCCTCCAGTGCCATCTCTTAGCATGGTTAAGGAGGCTTTTTACACTGCTCTTGCCCCAGGAAGCCTTGAGCAAGTCACTTCCCAGAGGCCAGGTCCTTCCTGGGATTTGCCAGGTGCATGGTAGGGCTGGCAGAAAAATTTTGGTATGTATTTCTTTCAAACCTCTGCCACTTCTCACTCCACTCATCTGCAGTGTTTCGCTGTCTTCCCACTCAGAAGTACTGAGGGAGCAACTTCTCTCTGCATTTCTTCCCTTCTATTCTGATTTTTCAGCCTACAAACTGGCTGGGGCTGGTGTTGTTTCCCATCACTTCATAGCACAGACTCTGGCGCAAAGGGACTCTGATCTCCACAGATCTAAGCCCTGCTGTATCAATAACTAATAAAAGTTTCTTCTATATTTAGGACCCTAATCATCCCTTTACTGACAGCTCTGTGAAATCGCAGTGACTGGAAATCAGGCTCAGTGATATTAAAAAGTAACCAACCAGACTGAACACATCAAACATTTTCTGACCTGTTTCACTTTGTCTCCCTTAGCTGAACCACATGGATGGAATTTAACACCTCTATTTTTAAACCTTTAACTTAGGCATTGACCTCTTTACTGCAGTCACCCTATGTTCTCTTTGCAGTCAAAGAAGAGAGAGGCACTTCAGGGGTGCAGTTTGCATGCCCTACTTCTGGGGTCTACTTTAAGGCAAGATGAAAAGGACCCCAGAAATGCCTGCTTCTTCTATTCACTGACTGTAAACAGAGTCTTGATAGTCATGCCCCATGCTTACAGTGTCTATCAGAAGTGAATCTAAATGTTCTGAGTTGCCTTTCATACACCATTGTGCACATTGTTAGCTCTAAATAAACAGATTATTTATAGCATATAGAGTTTTGTATGTTGCACATGTTCTGTATTTATATATATATAATACCAAATCCATGCATTCATCTATTACTAAGAAGCTAATCAAACAGCTCCAGTTATCACTGTAACACGTTTCTTGGATAAGAACTCCACCTTCCAGCAATCCAAACCAGTATTGATACTAGAGGAGAGTGCTTGGTGTATAGATTTACAAGGTCCATATCCTTGGTGATCCTTTGCCTTTCTGACAATGTCATTCCAGTGCCAGCCCCAAAGTCAGAGCCATACTCTGGGGAGTCTGGCTGGGGATATTTCTTTATGTCTTATCAGGACTGCGTGGCAGCTTGCTGGGGAGTTTAACTGCAACTGGTACTACTGAGTAACAGTAGCATACCCCATGAACCAATTCCTTACCTGGGAACTCCTACCAGCAAAGCTTTTGGGAACAAGGACTTGATGTGTCAGAGTGAGAAACCAGGCTGTCCCCATTTTTTTGCTGCAGCTGACCAAAATTAGGTCTGGAATTTTAAATTTACATTTGAATCTACATGTGAGTCACTTGATGCTGAGATCAACCATATGCAAAATTAATAACCCATCAGTGCCACTGGATCTGCCTGATGGGTGTTGTTAGCCACCCACTGCATTGCAGCCTTCAAAAAATGGAAATGGTACTTAGAGAAAAGGATTTTTTAAAAGCACTCAAAATGCTATAGCCTCTGAACTAGCTTTGCCGCTACCTTTAATGCAGAAGTTGAGAGGATTTTTGGGGAGGCAGGCCACATATGCCTTCTTATAGATGCCTAAACAATAGCTCTGAAGACAGTTTTCATTTTCCTGTTCAAATGACTCTGGGAGGAAGTAATTATTTGATTTATTTTTCCCCAGTATGCACCTGAGAACTGGTATCAGTCACAGCAGGATTGATGCACAGACAAGGGCACCCATGCTACCATACATATAAACTACATGCATGTCCTAGGACCATGTTCTGACATCCCTAATTTGTTTAACCTGCCTACAAGATAATATTAAAAAATGGAAGAAAATAACCTGCTGATACCACTTTTCAGCAGCAGTAAGTAATTTGGTCTTGAGCACAAATATTACAATAAAACCTCTTGATACGAACAAGACAAGATTTGTGACAGACAAATCCATTTGTTTCCTTAAATTGGAATGCTAACTAAATCTGTCACTCATTATTCTGCCAAAGTTCTGTTCCTACATCTGTGGGCAAAACTATATTTAAATACCCTTCAGAGTCAGTAGTATTTCATTGATTTGATTTATGAAGGGAGCATAACCAGGAAAAATGCATTCTGTTATCTTCTCACCTAGGAAAACAATCTGATAAGCAGATTCTCAAGTGAAGACATCTTTTGGTAATATGTTTACCTCTTTGTATGGCAAATGAAAGCATTATGAATAATACCTTAATGTTTCAGTGTATCTCGTTACAGTGATAAATTGCATTAAAAATCCATAGCAAAATATTTTCCCTTTCTTCCTAAGAGGCATTGTAGCTGTTTTCTTTTATGCTCAATGGAGCCTGCAGAAGTTATCCTTTGTGTGCAGCAATCCTGGTACTCTCACGTACCTTTACAAGGAAAATTGGCCCAGCTGTACTGCATTTCTTATTGAAAGCCCCTGAGATAAGTATTCTCTTTCTCGCTCAAAAAGGAGTCCAGATCTTCAATCAATATCCCACTGCATTTAGGAAGTGGGAATCCCTGAAGGAAGAGGACTTGATAGGCTTGTTTGCATTTCCCCTTTCTATACATCTAGCTTTATGCAAAGTCTCTGAAAGATGAACAGTAGGTACTTCTATCTCAGTCATGCTTCAATACTGAACTGCAGCAACGCGTGTGCTCAGGCAGCTCCCAGACAGGGCACTCCCAACCTTTCCATGGGGTCCAGAATTGAGGACCAGGTCCCATCTTCTTCCTATGGCAACACACTTTGACACAAAGCATCTTACAGGGTGGCAAGGGTCTGGGTAACTTTTCCTGGACAAGCAAAGTGGCACAGGGCATCCACACAATGACACTTGTTCTGTGAATAGAACAGTTCCAGCAGCAAGGCGTTCATGAAGGTGGATCCTGAAGGTCCCAGACATTCTAGTCCCTGTTGGTATTGCCAGGACCCCAACAAGTTCAAGGTGCTTGTTCTATCACTATTGCAATAAGCTATTCATGGGGCTAAACTTGCAGGTTCTTACTGAGCTGTTTCTCTATGTTTATAGAAAGGTTACTCCCATCCTGGGAACTTATCTGGTGTTATGGGGGCTTTCTGGCTCGTACATGCACTTTGTAGCTTATGATTGCAAGCAAAGTATGTGAAGCTGGAGACTGAGGCTGGCTGAGGCCCTGGTGTCTCTCTTGTATTTAGGATCTTCAGAATTCTGTGGGATTCTCTTAGATCAGTACAACCTGGATGTCCCCAGTGCAGCCCAAGTGTCTGGCACACTATGACTGCTCCTCAGACCTTTCCTCCTGACCCAGGCCTCCATGAGAGGCTCCTTCCTATAAGAGGGCAGTGGGGATTCCAGGGCCACCATGGGTCCTTCTGTAGCTTGGGAGGCTGTGGGTGGTGTGGGCTGAGCTGAGGGAAGACAGAAGCAGCAAACACAGCAGAACTTTGTAATATTATTTCATACTTGGAAGCAGTATTTCACCATTACAGCAGAACATGTGTTTGCATGTTGTAAGGAGCAAAACCTGAATCCCAGCATTCCCGAGTTAAAACGTTAAAGCAGCTAATTGTTATGCTAAAAAGACCCAAATACATTATTCAAGCTTTCCTTTGAGTTCAGAAGACCTCCAAGTATCAACGCCCACCAGAACCTGCGGACATTTTCACTAAGTCATCCCAACATGGTCCCTAGTTCTCTGTGAATTACCCTATTTTTGTAGGAATCACCCCGAGTATATCCAAGCTGGTCCCTCACGATCGGTGGCCCTGCACAGATGGCAGGGCCAGGCGGTCGCTTCAGCGGCCCCCTGCCCTTTTTTGGGATGGCGTCCGACGGGGGAGGGGAGAATGTCTGCCGCCTTAGCAGAAGGAGACTACCTGGTGGGCAGGTTTACCCCTCCAAGGTATGCAGATGAGAAAAACTGCATGGAATGATGGAGCTGATTTAAAAACATGAAGGTCCCGTCCAACACAATTTGGGGAACCAGAACAACACCTGAGGTTAAAGAAAGGAGTAGATATATTTTCTACATAATTTCCTGGTTTAGGCTTTTTGCCTTGTCACCCTGANCCAGCACAGCGCCCCCTGCGGAGAGACGCCAGCACAGCGCCCCCTGCGGAGAGACGCCAGCACAGTGCAGCGCCCCTGTTGAGAGACTCCTGTACGGTGGATATCTTCAACAGAGAACTGAATTTTTCGGACTCACCTCAGCGAGCCTCCCATGCTGCTAATTTTTAATAAAGAGCTGAATCTTTAATAAAGGCATCGAGCCATAATTTATTCATAACACATGTGAGCCCAGAATAGTGCCTTCCAGAGCAGTGGGGAGGAGCAGCACAATGGTGGCAGCTGGCTGATGCCAGCAGCTTGCCATAACAGGTTGTGATATAGATGCAAGACCTTCACTGCAGCTTAGAATATTCCTGATATGTAAATTGAAAAGGTCTAATTTTTCAGGACAATAAAAGCACACACATCAGGTCATGCTATTTGGGACTTGCATGAAGCTACAGCAGCTCTACAGTGGATATAAAGAGCTCTTCAGCATCTCTAACTGATGCTCGGCTTCCTCCTCACTCCAGCTACCAAAGCATGGGGAGGCTCAGCTGCATTAGGTAAAATCTTTATGCTGAAAACCCATAGCAGATGTCTGAGGGCAGCTCCACAGATTTCACACTGCTCAGAGATCCTGGCATCTTCCAGCATTAAGTCAGAATTATGGGCCCTTAATGACCTCAAGACAGGGTCCTCAGAGGTCTGCCTTGATGGCAAGTGTGATTATTGTCCTTAGATGGCCATCAGCAATGCAGACAATGGATCTGTGTGTCTGGCTAACAGCTGTTATCATGTATGGGATCAGTATGTGCCTGCCATGGCCCAGTATTTTAAAAAAGATGAGAGAGGTGCAGTAGGTTGCGTGCAATGTCTCCTCTCCCTATACCATTCTTGGTCATAGGTTACTAGGTTATTCTAGCATCTGATGTATCTACGCTAATCCACTGGAAATCAATCAGATCAGCTGGGAATGGATATCCAGTGATGATAGACTGAATTAATGGTCTTGATTGCTGATTCAGTGACAAGGGTCTAATCCTGGTATTTCTGCCGTGACATGAAGAACAGAGCACACATGGGAGAGCACAGATAAGGTAAGTGCAAACATGCTTTTAACATCTCAAAGATCTGTTGTTGGGGGTTGAGGTTTTCTTCCTTTCCTTTTCTTTA
>WAAE01018146.1:0-31273 GCA_013400495.1 Nicator chloris | reverse complement strand
AAAATTGATGCTCCATCATCATTCAGTGAAATTTATCCCCAAGCCTTCTACCTTGTTTATTCACTTTCAGACAGCAATTGTCATAGGTACTGAGTTTCTTTATGGCAGTATAAAACTGATGCCCATTATTTTTCAAATGCAGCTGTGAAGCAACAGATACACTTTTTTAAGGATCGTGTCATTACCATAGACAAAAAGGAAATTTTATTTCTGCATGTGAAACATTTTGCACTTACCTCACAGAGACACTAAGGCTGTCAATTCTGCTTTCATATAATTTACATGTTAATAATTTCCTGCTAATTATGTATTAAGACTGCAGTGAGACTTCAGAGAAGGTGTGTTGCATATATTTCTTTCTCCAAAACACTTGAAAATACCATAGTCCTGGTTCTGCGACCATGTGTTTGAACAGTGAAACTTAATTTCTTCTCCAAGCTTATCTGAAGAGGCCTGTACCAGTAGTTTCCTCTAGATGGAAGACATATTGTTTTCATTTTGCTCTGACTTCTGGTATCCTTGAAAATGGAATAGGTTAAAAATATCCCAACAGAGTTTCTGGATTTGCTAAAAGAGAATTCTTTCTTCTAGCAGTTTTTAATAACTTTGTACTAATGGTAAAATACATTCATTCCGCCATTTATTCTTTAATTATATTCTGGACTTACATAAACAACAAAGTTGTGTCAGTTGTCTGTATTCTCATGATTTAAAAATATGCTTATAAAGTTTTATTTGCTTCCTTTGGTTGACCAGAGATTGTTATAACTACTGTTTTTCTTGAACCTTACATTCCTTCTCCTAATGTAGAAATCCCTGTGTCAGAAAACTGCTGCACAGAGATTAGGGTAATGCAGATACTGCAGGATAAATCACAGAATGATTTGGATACGTGATGACTACCAGAAGCATCTATCAAAATATAGATTCTCAGTCTAAATCTCCTGAATGCTTGTGTTTCTGCTAGTGATATGTGGCCAAAGTCTCAGGTAGTTCAGTGGGCGAAGCGTATCTGGGAGACAGGAGTGGAGGTGGCAGTTCTGTGAGAGGAGGCTGCTGAGGTCACTCAATCCATCACGTCCCTGATGACTCTGGCTGTAATGTGGCAGCAATGCACAGAATGAGTTCTATTTTATTAAAAGGTGCAACTATTTTTGTGACTTTTTTTTTCTGTGTCTTGGTTAGGATAAACATTCTGACCTTGTCTTCTTGTAACAAGCAGAAGCACCTTGGAAAGCACCTATAGTAAAAGAAAAAGCCTAGTTATTTGGATGTTTCAGCTCTCTGGCTTCATTAAAAACCAGATCAAATTTAAGGGGTTTATGTTTGTTTAGTTTTCAGGAAGTAGAGAAATGACAAATCAGTGAGTGCTATATTTTATCTCTTCTAACAGGGTTTTTTGGGAGGGGTCACAAAGGAATCATCTAAAAAGAGGAAACACTTACAGGGTTATTTGTAGTTTTCAGCAGAACAGTCTTGCAGGGCCTTTTATATCCCAACACCAAAAGGACTTCCCTCTGACTTAAACTTGATCATGTCATAGTCTGGAATTAAATCCAGACCAAGAGAAGCAGGCAAGTACCATTAGAACTACATGTCTAATTCCAG
Organism: Nicator chloris; assembly: GCA_013400495.1. NCBI lineage: Eukaryota > Metazoa > Chordata > Aves > Passeriformes > Pycnonotidae > Nicator > Nicator chloris. Next base: position 29,665 of record WAAE01018146.1, on the reverse strand, counting down.
TAGAAGAATCCACAGCCATGATGTAGGCTCTGTGTAGAGCAACTAGGAATGTGCTTAATAGTAGACTATCATCTAAGATAACTACTGGAGGGAAACCCTTAACCTATTCTGTTCAAATAACTTGTTTAGTCTGGATTAAGTCAGAAATCAAAACTGAGCCCAGAGTTTCTGCTCTAGTGATATGAAGGCTTGCTGGGATTTGGGATTTTTTTGGGATTTAGTCCCTGTTAATACATTATGTTGTTCCTCTTCATAAGATTATGAAGGGATGGATCTGTATTCCCATAAATCAGCTAGTAAATTGAGAGAATAAAGAAACAGCATAACAAATGTCATGGTAGGGAGTTACTGAATAGATTCAGGAACCTCATTTTAGCCTGCTGATTCCTTAAGAAGAGGTATTATCTTTCCTTTTGTCATCATCAGCATAGGTCCTGATCACTTTTGTTTTTTCCTTCAGAACCATCTGGTGAGGAACCTATCTTACCTCTAACCACAGTTTTTTCAGATCTGCTTTGTAATTTAGCTGGACAGTAATATTTTTGTGCCCTTTTTGTGCCCTTAGAATCTGAAGTGTTTCCAGTAACATACCTTAACGTTTCCAAGGATTTGGATCTTCAGCGGCTGCTGGTGGAATGGGATGTTGTCAAGTCAGCGCATGATGCTGAGCTGGCAATATCTTTTGAGATACAAGTCCGTCGAACCGATGAAGCTGCTACTGTGTGGACAGTAGGTGTATTTAGAAAAGAAGTGTAGTAGCCATTTACAATGATGGAAGATGTAGTGATGTCTCTTTGCAAAGTCCCTGTCCTGATAGTTTTCCTTAGCATATAAACCAGCAACATTTTCTGAAGAGGAGATCACCCAAATAATAGCCTTAGGCCTGTTTTGAGTGTTTTTCTGTTTGTGACTTCTGTATGGGAACAGTCCCCAAAGAAAATTTAAACCTTAGTAAAACTGAAAAACTGCACTAGTTCATTTAGAGCTGCTATTTGTCAGAAAGTACATAAAACAGACAAGGGCTTATTTTTCTGAAATCAGTGATAAAATAAGATAGGCATTGTTAAAAATCACAGTTACTTTGATCATCCTAGTTGGTGGTGTTTTGTCTCTGAGTTTGAAGAACCACATCTTCACTGCAAATGAGCTTTATGCAGTTCTGAAGATTTTTACCAATTTGATATGCTGGATAGAATTTTTAGCCCAATGAGTAAATCCAACCCTGAAGTCAGTAACTGGGGCCATATAGCTACCAAAACATTAAGGTTTGGGTTTTTTGAAGAGTCCTTCAACAAATTCTTATTAACTTGTTGAAAAGAAGTAAAAGTGTTTCAAATCCAGGGATATAGTCTTTTCTGCTATTCATAAGCATGACAAGTTATTTTGGATGCCACTACCATACAGGAATATATTTGCTTCTCTGTTTTTCTGAAGTATGGGTACCAATAAAGAAACTCTGTGAATCTGCACATACCAAAGCATGGGCAGCCTACATAACTTCTAGAGCAGTGGCCACATTCTTCAGGGCTATAACTGAGAAATTAAATTTTGAACTGATGGCATAGTTTTTCTCAGAGCAGTGGTAATATGAAAGTGCAGCTGTTGCCGATGGAAAGCAGTACTGTCGAGACGTTATCTACTGATCAGTGTGAGTCAGGACTTTGGTGCAAAAGCATACAAGGAGCACAGATCTATATGCTGAGACTCTGGAATTGTTGCTATAAGAAGTACTAAAATATGTAGAATGATAGAATCTCATAGGTTGGAAAAATTCTTTAAGATCATTGAGTCCAGCCGTTAACCCAGAACTAGCAAGTCCACACTAAACCACATCTCTAAATGCTGAATCTGCATGTCTTTTAAATCACTCCAGAAGTGGTGACTCCACCACAGGGATATGTAACCCAGAGCATTAGGATGTATTTGTAGGCAGTAGCTTATGCAACAGGAGACACAAATAACCTACTGAAAGTCTCTGAGAGCAAATCTATGTCATGAGAAGCAGGGTCTCACTCCCAGTTACGTCAGCACATCTGTTACTCCACCACTGCTAGCACAGACCTGTAAGCATTTGATTAACTGACTAGTCACTTAGTGTGAGATCACATGTAGCTTGTGGAGTTTCAGACATTCATTTTCAAAACCATTTTCTCCTTTGAGCTTTCTCACTGCTTTTGATTGTATTTCCAAATCTTCATGTTGCTGTGTTTTCACTTTGCCTTACTTCTCTTTGTAGGAGTTTCATAATGTCACACTTGATAAATTGGGAAAGCCTCTTCATTGGACATGGGATTCAGACATACCTTTGGAGTGTATGTCACATGCTGTGAGAATCAGGAGCAAGGCAGAAGCATCAAAAATCTGGAGTCAGTGGAGTTTGTGGGAGACTGTCCCGGGTAAACAAAACAAGACTTTGCAATATTGGTTTATTTTCAAATATAAAGCTAGTTTGTAATTCACCAGCGAATGTAATCTTGGAGGACAGTTCAGGAGAGATGGCATCACATCAAGAATCCATTTGGTCTAAGCACTAACCAGTTCCTTGTATTTTGCTGGCAATAATAACAGTGTTTCAGCCATTGCTATAATTTTCAGACTATCTTCCTAAGGTAGTAGACCAGAAGTTTTAGAGCTTTTTTTTACTCACACTTTAAAAAAATGTAGTAGATGGAGTGAAGTGACATAGGATTTTGGATAGGCACATCCCTGGCTCAGACTCAGGGAAAGTAGCTACATGATCTGGTGAATGTGGTGCTTTTGTCTGGGATTCATAGCTTGAATTGGTATTACGGAAGCAGAGAGAAAGGAGCAAGTCAGCTCCTTATTTCGCTTGGAATTAATGTCTTGTGAATTATATGAGAATAAACAGGGAGTGAACCAATAACGTAATTAATGACATCACAAAATGTATCTTTTTTTTTGATTACCATGTCTTACTAGAGCAGATTGGTTTCCAGAGAATCTTGTTTAAACAAAATATGTAACTACTTTAGAAAATATGACTGTAGCAATTTTATAATGAAACACTTGTTTGGAGCAGCAAGGGCTTTTAGATATTGGAGACTGGTGTATAGAAGAGGCATCACAGGTACTCCTATTTGGATTGTGACACTCATCTCCCTCTTGTTATATAATGGGCAGTAGTCTTGCAAATAATGCAAGACTCTCTTTTTCATCCCACAATCTCCTCAGTCCTGGAGATTTTATTTCTTCCAGTTGCAAGTGGGTGAGGTTCAAAAATACTATTTCTTGGTCATGAACTGATCCCACATTACAGATCTGATTTAGGGCTCTCTGAAAGATAGTAACTCTAGATATCATCAAGTTTTTGGATCAGATTCTTGAGAGTAGATTTTATCTGTGCAATATGTGTAAAAAACTGTGAGTCACTTAAACTCCACGAACTTTTCCATCCAGCAAGCCGTCCAATGTAGAAAGCTATGGGAGTCTCATTCCAAGTTGATTATCCCCTCACTGATCTGATTCAGTCAACATTGACTCCTCTTAGCTGAGCTCTGCATGAGCACCAGACCATGATGTTTTTGTAGCCCCCTGCTCCAAGTCTTCAAGAGCAGGCATTTTGGATATAAGCAACAGCCTGTGCATAGGAGCAGGAGGTGGTGTTCCTTTGTAAAAGCAGTTCTTGACAGAACACTTTTGTTTTCTCTAAGTGAAAGGCAGTAAAACAGATTAGTCTCTTAGTTTGTTGGGCTACATTACATGTTTATGAGTTTAAGAGAAAGGTATTATTATATGTGAAATTCACCTCTGTATTGGGAAGAATACTAAATAAGTCTATGAATGGATAATATAACAATAACAATTTCTTGTGTAAATGCTTAGTTTTGTGTTCTGGCTGAAGGCTGCTGCCTTGAGCAGATTTTGAAATATTTTTTTCTTTTTTTAATTTTCAGGCCTGAACACTTCAAATATAAGTGGGCCACAAATCTTTCCAAAAGAAAAATTTTTAGCAGAAGGCTCTGATATAACTTTTTGCTGCATAGGAGGGAAAGGTCAAACCATTAAGGAATTCTCTGTATATCCAACTGTTGATGTTTCCAAGCACACAAACAATCAAGTCAGACTTCTCACTGTGGAAAATCTGTCACATGACAAAGGGTCTAACATTCATGTCTACTGTTATGATGAAGATGAGCGGTTACATCAGGCAGCTTTCTTTGTGGGTAGTAAGTGAACACCTTGTTACAGTTTTATTTTCCTCTTGTTAATAACTCAAGAATGACTGTAGAAAAAATGGACGGGGAAAAAAGCTTGCTGTAAGTTGTCATGGTCTTGTCATGTCTGGCTGAACTCTGACTTGAGATCTGTAAACATATATAGAGAAAGCAGGAAAGAATAGCATTAAATTAATGGACTCTATGACAGGTGGTTGATTCATAAATATATCCACCCATTTAGGAGTTGACCTTCATTGTCTGTGTGCATGTGGTAAAAACTCAGCACAGTCTCCTTTTCAAAGGCTAGTAGCAATTTTCAAGGATAGAAAAGAATATAGATTGAATAAATGAATGGATGAGTGTAAAAAAAGATAATAGAGAATAAAAGTGTTTGATTGCTATTGACTCATGGTGTTATCCTGGCTATATCTGCAGAGGGGCCATTGAATAAGTGTAGTTTCAGTAAAAAGATCTATAATAAACCAGGTTTCATACTTATCCATTATTTCTAGCTTGTTAATGTATCAAAAAGGTTGATGAGTTTTGCCTTGACTGCCATGATGTTGTTATTTTTTTTATTATTTTGTCTGACAAGAACCACCTGATACACCTGAAGATTTTTCCTGCCAAACTCAAGACATGAAAAGAGTAACATGTACTTGGAGGGATGGAGAGACCTATCTCTATGGACAGAATTTACCACAATACACCTTGTCTGAAACGTAAGTATCATTATTATATTAACCCTCAGCTGTGCTGTACCAAACAGTTCCTTCTTTCCCTTAGAGTCTGTAGAAATGCTTTTTGTCCATGTAATTAGCTGCCTGCCTTTTTCCACCTCACTGATCATTTATTTAACAAAGCTTGAGCAGTGCAGAACTGCTCTGAATCAGACTTGCTATAACAGAGTTGACAGTACTTTAGATCAAGTTCTGTCTGATAAAGCTTATTCTAACTCATTCTTTTGAGTTAATATGTTTGGATATTGTTCAGTAAGTATGAAGACATCCTGAAATCAGGATGTATGTAACTTAAAAGTATAACAGAGTTAGTGGGTAGCACAAACAATAGATAACTAGGATCTAATCAGCGGGTAGGCTGAATATTATTGTGCTCATGATCCATTGACAATAAGGTTAACTCAAAGTTAGCACTCTGCTTGATTAACCTCCCTAGTTATTTTCCTTTAGGAATTTAGAGCTTTACATACTGATGTTTTCCTTCTTGAGTCCTTGAGCTACTGACAATCCTATCTCAAATGTCCTTCTTTTATTTATAATTTCTGTAGTTTCAGCTGGCTTCTTTACTTAAAAAAAAAAATCTGCAGACTTTCTAATAGCTCTTTCTTAGCAGTCTGAGCCAAGGCTACACAGATGTGGCATATCAGACATGACCCTTACATGAGGAGAGGAGCTTTACAGCAAGGCCTGCAGAGAAAGGGAAATTCATAAAACAGGACAGATACCTCCTAATCACAACAAACATTCATCAAAAGATCTCAGTAGAAAACAGGCCAGCATTGCACATACCGTCCTGGTCTCCACATCATTCACTTCTATTAAGATACTGTAATGGTGATTTAGAAATGGAAGGTTAGAAGATGCACTTAAAGATGCAGTTGGAATTACAACTTCATTTAAAAGCTTAATGGTAAACATGTAAGTTGAGTAAGCCTCTGGTTTAGAGTATCCATAATGAAATTTCTAAAAGCAATATAGCTGTATCTTAAAAACACAAACCTGGATTTCAAAGGAAACTTTCTTTTAGGAGTATTTGCATTCATCATACTTCAGGCTAAGGGAAAGAAGTGGGTTACTTCTTATATAAGGCCCTTCAGCCTTATTTTTTATGATGCTGTGTTCTAGTTGGACATCAGAAACTTCCAAGATCTGTGTTGATTGTATGTTATGGAAAACATCTTTCTTTCTCTTTGCCCCACCTCCTACCTCTCCCGTTCTTTGATAGGTCATCCCAGAAAACAGCTCTGTGCAAAGCAAGTTGTTCTAAGCAATGCTCATGCTCTTGGGATATAGGCCAGCAGTGGATCTGGAATGTCACAGTGACTGTGGAAAACCCACTGGGAAAGAAAACTGCCACAGATGTTTTTGATGTAAATCACAGAAGTAAGGTTTTTTCCTATGTCTTTGTTTAGGGATTTTTGTTGCTCCTTCTGAACTTGATACTGTGTCCCAGTTTAAAGTATGGAAGTTCTTGATTTTTATCTTCACAGTTTAATTACTTATCTGTCCCTGTGCTATAGTTACCTGCTGTCTCTTCAGTTTCAACTTTTTAAAGTTGTATTTACAGTAGAAAACAGCTTTACTCTAAATGTCAGGTTTGTATATTGGGTTGGCCCCTTAATGTTTCAAAATCTGCTGCTTTTATGAAGCTAGCTAATAGAAAAGAAAGCAAAATGTTGCAAGGATATAAAATGGTGAGTTTAAGCAAAATATCTGTGTAAGTTGCTTGGGAGTTGGTATGATTTGAGATGTAATACATGTGTAAGAGCTATTTCTGGGAAAGAAGTGATGGTACTAATCTGCTCTTGGTCCTAATATGGGAAGATAACCTCTACTGTGCTACTGTAAGGGAGCATGAGTAGTTCATCAGTGACAAAAGCCAGGTTATTCTCTGAGGAGTATCTAATGGCTTGTCCCATAAGTTCCTTCCTACTCCTGCCTCAAAACAACTGGGTATTTCTTCAGTCTCCGGCGGTATTTCCAGTTTTCCTTGAGTCCTCTTCAGTGTTTTCCAGGTCCTGTGACTGCTTTACCTGTTTGAAGAAGCAGGAGGCAACATGTGCTTTGTGCAGCTTGGAAGCTGACAGGATGATGGCCTAGGAGGCTGTTGGTGTAACTGCTCCATCCTGGCACTGCTTCCTTCCTCAGAGGCATTGCTGACAGCTTTGCTAGCCATGCTTTTTTATATGAAGGAACTTGTGTTAAATATCTGTGTTAGGTTTGTCTCAGAGAGGTGTGAGAATTCTAAAATTTGATTATCTGATTGTTTGGAAGTGGAAGAAAGAGGTCAAGAATGTGGAGGAGTTAACTGACAGGTTTTAGGGAGAAAACACAATGTCATAAACTCAGTTTTCATGGGAAGTCATGCTAGTTTACATTCAAAGTGATAAGAACATTAAAATTTTACTACAATATTCTTTTTCCAGTCCTAGTGACACTCGCAAGTTAAAGAAATTATGTGTAATATGTGTGATGAGTTAAGCTTTTAAACAGTGGTTCCTGTAAAATCCTTCACATTTTCTCTGATAAATATTTACATTAGAATTTTCCTTACTTAAGGATAACAGTAAGTATAGGAAAATGTAAATCCATTGTTTCCAATTCTGCATGTGGTAGTTTGGACCTTCTCTATCAAATAAAACTCTTTAGAGTATGAAAGTCCTCAAATAGTATTTCATGGAGTAGTGTAATTCAATAATGTAATTCGTGAAGTTTTAGGATAAATGGCCAAGGGTGTAAGCATACCCCTCACTTACATTGCATTCCTTACTATTATACTGATAATATGGGAGAGTTTGAGATTTACTTCACTTGCTGTATACTCTTACACAGCATTAAAGGATCTCAGAAATCTTTTGGAAGAAGTAGCATTGGCACTGTTTACTGGAGGGTAACTACTGCTACTACTACAAGAGTCAGTATTAGAGTTGTGAATAAAACTTCTGTCAAAGAGGCCCCATTCTGAGGTGTAGAAATGTGTCAAACATTACCATGTTACATCAAGAGCTTCTGCCAGGTCCTGAATTAGAGAATTTTAATGTTTTGCAATAAATGTCTCAATTCCTTTTGTCCATGATGTTTTAAAACATTTCTAAGTCAGCACAAGGGTTTTTTTAAATCTTGTGTATCATTTACTTACATTTACTTTCTGAAATGTTTTATAATTTATATGTTTTTATTCTAGATTAGGAGAAAATCTGTATTTTTTATTTGCTTTTACTACTCAGCTAAAATATCTTAATATACTATTGCATATATTTTATGTTGTACAAGAGCTAACTCAGATTTTCCATTGGCAGTGTATCCCACTGCACCTTTCCAGGTTTGGGAAGATTGCACAGATACAGAAATTACATTACACTGGAATTATGAAAACAATGAAATTGAACTCTTTTGTCAGACAGAAGTGCTCCAACCTGATGGCCAAGTAGAACTGGTATGAAACCTGAATTTCCTAAACAAAATCTCCTAAACAAAAACATAGTGAGGATCTCTCTGATGTGATTAAAAAATAATTCCTCAGCAATACAAACACTTTGTAGATCTTGTGAGCATGTTGATGTGTCTGTTTTCTGGATTTGTTTGCTTCCCAAATTCTAAATCCATTATGGGGTCCATGTGGGCTGTTGGCTCTAATTCACACTCCAAACACTGCCTGTACTCTGGTGGAAGCACATGGTGTGACTGGTCTGACCATGTGGCTCAGTGCTGTGCTGAATGGGTTCTGAGATTTGTTGAAGTTAGTGAAAACACTGGCAGGCCTAATAATTGTAAAGTTCTATAATCTATAATATATATATATTAACTACTGGTAATCTTGATTTGTTTTTATTACTTATGCTATTTCACGCACAACAGAACAGTGTTGAAGATTTCTTTTCTATCAGTCCAAGCTCTTTCTGTGTGCTGTTTACTGTAGTTGGTGGTAGTGAGTCTGGTTTCTAGTGATGGAATCCCGGAACAGTTTTCCTTTCCTTCCTCTTCAATCCCCTTAAAGATTATTTGAGTAAATTCCTTATCTTGTTCCACCTCTTCCACAAATGGTGAGGCTGATTGATTCTTTGCCTGTTTACTGTCACTTCTCTGTAGCTCTTGTCTTAGAAGGCATCTTGCCTCTAGCACACTAAAAAGGCACAGTGAAGACCACAGTGAAGCTGCGTTCTATCTTGATTGTACCATAAGAACTGTCAGAGCAAGTGACCACTGCATTTGGCCATTGCAGGAGACTGTTTAAAGGAGAGGCTTAAAAGCATGCTGGTTTTTTGATTTCTTACCAGAACTCACTCTATCTCTTAGGAGAGAGTGGGGTCAAGGCTGGAAAAAGAAATGGAAAGAGAAGGTAGCTGTAGATTGCTCTGCATAGATCTGGAACAACATCCTACTTTTATATGAGGTAATAGCCCAAAACTCTACAAGGGCAAAATCTCAGTAAATTCCCTCCTGGATGTGAAACGTACTCATGTGGAGGGTTCTGAGTGACTCAGGCAGTTACACAGAGGTGGTTTCCAGCCCTCTTTTTGGATCTTCCACTGTTTTGATCTTGTGCACAATTTGCTTTTTTTGAACATTCTTCCATGACTGTCTTTCCCAAGTGAAGCTTAACTGGCTCTTGCAGGGTCCAGAGGAAGAGCTGTTTTCTCAGAGAAGAACAGCTTGCTGAGGATGCTGTTCTGAGCTGTGCCTGTTGTGTCTTTGTGTTTTGCAGCACAACAGCTCTGTCACGGACTCAAAGCGCGTGACTGTGCGTGGGCTGCAGCCGTACACGGAGTACACGGCCAGGGTGCGCTGCGGGGCGGCCAAGCACTTCTGGAGGTGGAGTGAGTGGAGCCAACCCCTGACCACCAGAACAAAGGAAGGAAGTAGGTCCAACCCATTAAGAAGCAAAGTTTGAGGGGTGTTCCTTCCTCTCTTTGCTGTTTGTTGTTACTCTTCCACTCTGTAGCTAAAGCAGAGGCCTATTGCACGTATAAAAGAAACATGCTAAACAAACTTCAAGAAGATGACTTCTTAAATAATTGTCAGCCTACCTGCTAGTCTCGGTCATTCCCTCCTGTGCAAGCAGTGGGAAATCCAATCGACTGGGAAGATGGACAGACTGAGTTACAGTGCCCTGTGAGGCCTGGAGGAATGGTGCAGAGGTGGGAACAGGAGTCTGGTGACTGCAAGTAAACATTTTCTAGGGAAATTAGGCAGACTTTAATGCAGAAAAAGGAATGAAGGGAAAATGGTGTGAAAGGATAATGTTTGGACAAGACCTGGGGGTGATGGGAAAAAGGAGGTCTTGTGAGTGGAATTTCTTCAAATGGGAGGAAGCAGTTAAACTGCCTATCCTTTCAACACCCAGAGCATTCTCATTTTCTTGTTTTGCTGTATTTATTACAGCTCCATCAGGGAAACTGGACATATGGAGAGAAATTACACCAGTTCTGGGGGGACGAAATGTGACCTTGTTCTGGAAGGTGAGACATCCCTACAGAAATAGAAACAAAGCCCTTCATAAAGGGGTTGGAAATTTCTCCCATGATTTGTGTGCAACTGATAGCAATTCAGTATGAAAATGTCTTTTACAAATCTAAACCAGATTGTATATAAAATATCTCAGAACACATGTATGATGGTGTGCTGTCCTGGAATTTCAGACATACAATTCTGTTTTTCTAGGTATTAGAACAAGACAGATCCCATTAACAAGATTTCTGCATTTTCATTTTAACCAGTATGTGTGTGAATGTATGGAAACAAGTGTTTATATTCTTACAAAAATAACACATCCTGTTAGTTATTTAAAATTCTAAATGATCCTCATATTTTTTCAGCAAAATTTTCTAAGTTACTGTTCTCTTTCTCCATAACTTTTTTCTCAGCAAACACCAAGTTTTCAAGCAAATGGAAAAATTATTTCATATGAAGTAACCTGGGAAAAAATAGAAGATGGGTCCAAGCCTGAAAGTATCTCGTTTTCTTCGGTCTACAATAGCACAAGGATTTTCATTGATAACCATTCCTACAGAATCATTATTATGGCAAAGAACAATGTTAATTTTTCACTTCCTTCAGTACTGATCATCTCTAGAGCGACAGATAACAGTAGGAATATTTTCAGTTATAATTCAATTATTAGAGTTTTGTTTCTACCTGTTTTGAGTGAAGTCATAATTTGGGCAACAAATTAACCTTACCTCTTAACTCATGCCACTTCTGTCTGAAAATTACGACTGTATTTTCTCCTACAGGGTGGCAGATGTATGTTTATTAAGCTTAAGTGCAGAGAGTGTCTTCACAGAGCAAAATACATATAGCCTAAAACTAGGGCCTCAGACCTGCAGTAGGTGCCTTGACAGTGCAGTCAGTGTCAATGTGATTAGCCTCTTGGGACTCTCTGACTCTGGGTTTCTGAAGCTGATTTTTTTTGTGAATATGTAGTAACAATTGCTGGGTGGTTTCTGAGCTGTCAGCTTTCAGTATATGAAAGACTCCATATGTCATTTAGCTAAGGAATGCAACTCTTTTATTGTTGTTTTCAACTGGTTAGTATAGGAACTGTACTGATCTTCCTTTATCTGGCTTCATGAGTCTGAAGTGTCATGCAGGGCAATAACAAGAGATCCTCTTTTGTTCATTCCTAGGCACTGAAGAGCTTAAGGAAGGACAGGTCAATGGTACAGATGATGGTGTTTTTATCTCCTGGGAGCCCAGAAGTATATATGACAGTTACATTATTGATTGGTGTAACTTTCCCAGGTTGCAGCCTTGTGACTTGCAGTGGAAGAGATTTGGACCCAACACTTCCAGTGCTGTGATCAGCTCAGGTGAAAGCCAAACAACTATTCTTTCTGACTGCACAGCAGTCCTTCAAGCTGTGAGCATTAATTGAATTTAGGAAACAAATAATTTTTGAATATTTTGAATATTGAATTCTGTGCTGTGCAGGTGTAATTCTTCAAAGGCATGTGACATCATGTTTTTCCTGCCAAAGTAACTAGACAACAGAAATGTACCAGCACTATTAAGCCTTGGAAGGCAGCATACCAGGAAAGTCAACAGAGTATTTTAGACAAAACCTCGTTTGTGTGGCTTACAGCAGCATCTTGAAGGAGGATGGTGAGGTTAATGAAGGGATTAAAGTAATTTAGCAAGAGAGATGCAGAAGAGAGCTCTATCCTATCTGTAACATGGATCACAAGTTTAGTCTCAGGCAGTTTAAACCCACGGTGTAGAGAGAGGTTTGGTGCTGTCAGTGTGCCACAAATGATGTGTCTCAGCACCAGTCCTTGCTTAGGATCACTTGCATGTTTTTTATCTGGTTATGGCCAGTAGACCTAAATCCTTTCTATCTGTGTGAAAGTTGCTCTGATATGCTTCCACAGCTGCAAGAATTTAGCTTTCCTAGAGTCTCTCAAGCTGAAAGCTCGCTTTGTAATGAAACCCATTTGAACAAAATTTGATTGAACACACATAAATTCGCAATAAAGGAACTGCACCTCAATTCATACAAATGTCCCCTGCATGTAGTGAAGGGGAGTGGTAACACATGGGAAGAGTATTGTCAAATTCTTCAGTGGTTTGCACTTGTTAATGTGAATGGGAATGGATGTCAGTGAGGATAACAAGGAATCCTGATACCTGGATATCTGTCTGCATCAAATATTCCAAAACACAACCTTTGCCTGTGCCAGAAACATAAATGAAATAGTCTTTTTTTAGTGCATTTGGAGTCTATTGTTCAGTCACCTTGAATATTGTATGGCAAAACAAAAAAATATATATATATAAACCTCTCTCCCAATTCTCTTTTTCAGACAGAATAAATGTGTTTAATTCACATAGTGCTCACCAAGAATTGGCTTGCCCTCTGTCTCCTTCCGTTGCTTTAATAGCACAACAGCACTCAGAGAAGGTGTCTAATAGGTTATTGACCTCTGTAGGAAGCAATTAAACAAAAGTAACACTGAAGATAATCCATAGCCTATTTTTGTTCAACTGTTTTCTAGCTGCTTTTGTTCCGGGGGTGAGATACAAATTCTGCATCTATGGATCTGTTGCTAACAGAGCCTCCTTACTGGAAAAGAAGACTGGTTATCTCAAGGAGCTCCGTAAGTTGGCAACATATTTGGGGCTTGTGCATTTGCTAAATTGATCTATCACAAATAGAATAATTGCCTTCTCCTACAGCTAGATAAAATTGGATCTTTTATGTTCTTTCTGTATCTTCAGTGAAGCATTTAAAAGTCCTGTATCAACATACAGGCCCTACAAGGAGGATATGTGGCTAGTGCAGTGACCTGGTAGAGCCCATATTTATTAGGAGAGCTAAACAAAGCTATGGTTTTCAGTTATTGCTTTGTGTGGTACATGGATGCATGAAGGCTCTGTGAAGCTGACAGTTTTTGTGGAGAACTTTGGCTTTGTTCAACTTTTAAATACAAGAAAGGTATAAACATAAACACCATATGGGAATGTGGATTTTTCAAATGATAAGAGAAAACACTCTTGAAGAATAATTGCAAGTTTAACTTGAATTTCCTTTCTTCCAGCTCCTAGTCTTGACCCAGCTGTGGGAAAAGTTGACCTGACTTACAATTCAGTAACACTGTCTTGGGATTCTTACCGCACAAATGAGTCAGAACCTGGTTTTGTAAGAGGCTACCATGTTTATGTGTCACCTATACAAGGGAAGTGCAATTTGAAGGGATCAAAAAAGCACATTCTTTCAGGTAACTGAGGTCTCTGCTACAGAAAGTTGTGTCATTGATACAGGTGAAAGACTTGTTGGTATTGCAGCATCTTAGAAGGTTCACATTAGGCAGTCTGGCTGGCTCTATTCTTTTTGTTCCTCTCTATGCTTAAGGTGCTGGTAGGCAGAAGTGATTCCTGGCTTCATACTGATTTACAACCCACATCCTGTTGACCATGACTCCTTTTTAGCTCCAGAAATTACTCCTTTTGTACTATAGGAGGAGTTCTGCCTCTTGTGATAGGAGCTGTTGGATGAATGTTGAAAAACATTGTTTGTGGTCTACTTGGTTAAAAGTCATAAGAAGCATGTTAGTCTTACTAGGATTTGGGGTATTTTAGAAACAGATGGGATATAGTTTATTTCCTTCAAAATTGGAGCACTCTATAAGTTCTCTATGTAAATTGTTTTTTTAGTGAAAGTATTTGTGTGTGTGCTCTACAGTGGAGTCCTTTCAGCAGAACTGAACTGTGAAATGGCACAAACCCACAAATTTGTATCAGACCTTTATGTTCCACATGCAAAAGTGCTCCAGATGACTTTGCTTCATTATAATTTTCAGATGCTTCCAACACGTTAAAAAAATATGTTTTACTTTTTTCCTTGGTTCTTCTTCTGCTTGGGTCATGTCCTTTGCTGATTAGACTAGTGGCAGGATGAAAAGCATAGTTTGAACTGAGGGAGGCTTATGTAGAAGTTCTTGTCAGAACTGAACTAACCATATAAGTACCAGAATTCTGTAAGTAATCCCAGTTAGACTTTAAAAAGTTTAAATCAAAAATTTTCTGCTTTACTGCTTCTGCTAGCAGACAAGCGGTGTGACTGAAAACAGCAGAAATAAGCTAACCCATTTCTCCCTGGGGTTTGGGAGTTGCACAATAGAGAGGCAAAAAAGCTGTTTTTTCAGGCAGAGATTTCTTGCTTTTGATTATCTTCAAAGAAATTGACATAAGCTTAAGGGCTACAGGATTCTGGTAAAAAAAAAGAAATGGCAAAACTCAAATCATTCTGGTACAATGCTTCAGGAAAAAAGAAATTAAGATTAACAAGGTTCAGTCTTTGACAACAAGTTGTTAGGTGTCTGCCAGAGGAGGGCTATGCTGTGGCCAGTCCAGTTAGAAGGGATGTGAGGTCAGCCAGTGGCAGTGAGTCAGGATGCATCATTCTTCCTGGAAGAAAGTGTGCAAATTACAAAGAAGACGGATTGCAAATATTTTGTTATTTCAGTTAACTGGTTTTGTAATATTTTGGGGAGAACTTATTGCAACCTTTCAGTACCTAAGAGGGGGCTTATGAAAAAGATGGAGAGAGACTGTTTACCAGGGCCTGTACTGATAGGACAAGTGGTAATGGTTTTAAACTGAGAGAGTGTAGGTTTAGATTAGCTCTTATGAGATTTACTGTGGGGGTAGTGAGGCTCTGGAACAGGTTGCCCAGTGAAGCTGTGGATGCCCCATGTTTGGAAGGGCTGAAGACCAGGCTGGATGGGGTGGAGTAACCTGGTCAAGTGGAAGGTGTCCCTGTCCATGGAAGAGGAGATAGAATTAGATGTTCCTTAGTGTCCCTTCTAACCCAGAGCATTCTGTGATGCCATGATTCTATCTTATCTACTTTGTTTTAGGTGAATCAGAGCTATGTAAATACACAATTCAAAATCCAGAAGAAAAGAGCTACACGGTGAAACACCTGATGCCAAACACAAAATACAAAATAATGGTTAAAGCATTTACAGGTGGAGGAGAGAGTCCCACTGTTAACTTTAGATACATAGATACACCATCCAACTGTGAGTACTGTCTGTGAATAATGTCCTCTAGGAGAAGGATGGAATGATTTAGAATGTTATAATAACCTTCCTTTCATAAGGGAAAACATTTAATTCAATGTAACATTCACTTAAGAAGGAATCCAACTGAGAAATGACAGAGCATACCAACATGGCATTTTGATACTTATAAGTAGAAAGGATTTTTTGTCTAAATTTTAGAACAATCCTAATTTACATCCTTATTTAAGTCTTATATCCTTCTGCAAAATAGCTCAATATATGCACATTTGCATGCCTAGTGAGTCCTGTTTGTTAGAACTCATTGAGGAATTGTATTTGGATTTAACTGGTTTTCTAATATAGGAAAACCTACAGACTTGTGTGCAAACAGGTAATTTCTGTATGGACTTTTGAACTTCTAATGTTGATTCTTATTCTCATCAGTCTCTAAAACCATTGCCAAGTTCACTGCTTCATAAGCCAATACAGAAATGTTGTTGGCATGGGCACAGTAGTTTGCTAACTGAGCACGTTTGATCACCAAAGCAGAAGAGGAAGTCACTTGCCCATAACTTTGTCCCTTGAAAATACCAGTCAGCATGGTTGTGAAACTTAGGATCTGAACTAGAGATGCCTGGTTTTGAAAAACTTGTTGGGGTTGGAGATGAAGGGGAAGGATGGGAAAGGGGGAAGCATTGGCTTACTCAATAAGACTCCATGTTTTAGGCTATCTACTACCGTGTCTGACCATCATGGCACCCTCACAGGCACAGTTCTGCATCTAACACATGCGTTCTAGCTCCTATCAGCCAGCCAGATGTTTGTACAGCCAAGCAGAGAATAAAAACAAGGGGTTAATTAACCCTAAAGAGATACAAGGAGAATGTAGCGTGTCCATTTCCTCCTGTGGTGTGTGATAGGGATACACAAACTCTCTGGCACAGGGCAGGAGGGCATTGGACAAGGCAGAGGGAGAGCAGGCACTAACTAGTGCTCCCCTCAGCCCACCTACAGCCTCAGCTGTTTGTGAACAGCATAGCCCAAGGCTGTCTTCCAGCTAGAAGGAAATACTGAGATCCCTGTATCAGCATAAATCCTAGGAGACTTGAACACTTGTGTAGTATTTTTCTTGCTATAGTGAGTCCAAAATGGAAGTACAGATGTTGTTCATGTCTCACAGTAAAAATCTGTCTTCTCTGTGGGTCTGAGAGAAAAACCTAGAACAATACTTAAGTGAGGTTATCATTGCCTTAACTTTTGTAAATTACTCTTACAGCTAAGGTGTCAATATGAGGCCAAATAAAAAGCAATCTAGTTATAATTCCATTCTGGTAAAGGGAATAAAAGTCTAAAGACTTACAGAGGTATCCCAGAACTTCCAGGCAACCTGCCCTCAACCATGGACCACACAGTTTTACTGCTGGGTTAGTGGCAGGCATCCCACGCAGACTTGATGTTATTTTTGCCCAGAAACTCAATCTATATTGACTTTAACATGTGAGAAGTTAAAAGTTTAAAGTATTTTTCTTCCACAGCAAACATGCTGTACTTTGTACTCCTGCTAGTGATAGTTCCAACCCTAATAGCAGCTATATGTCACTGGAAGATGAAGTGGTAAGTTGTCATGCATGTTTACATTACAATACAAGGTTATGTTTCTGTTGTAGACAGAGAATATAACTAATCTAATTCATAAACCACTGCTGCAGCTTGTTGCTTCCAGCCCATTGCAAGGCCTCATTAATTTCTTTCTTTGGCTGTCTAATGGTGTGGATGTTTTAAGTACTTGGCTTGTGGCATTTCTGAGACACTGGTCATCTGCTGCAGTGCCTGTTCACATCTATGGGTGGCTTCTGCTGGTAGAGTGTGCTTTCATAAGAGAACAAAAGTGCCATTTGTTTTGTCATATGTATTTCCAGGGTGAAGGAGTGCTGCTGTCCTGTAATACCTAGTCCTAACAAGAGTAAAGTCCTGTCATTCCAAGAGTTTAAGGTAAGATCACTGAAAATCTAAAGTTTTTAATTTGTCCATTCTTTGCTTAGTAGTTTAAAAAAATATTCTTGTCTTGACTGCGTTTAAAAAATAACTTCTTGTCAGTTTTTGTGTTGGCTACATTTAATCATTTTACACAAATTAACGCAGTTTAGTGGAAAACTCTCCTTTTGACATTCAGTGACCATTCATTTGCTCATCTCCTTTGACATTCAATTGACTCTGCAATGACGAAACTTATATTGCAGTCTGTTACTGCAAAAAGATAATGCACAACTGGAGAATAAATGAAATATTTTGATCAGCAGGTGATTCCTCCACTCTTAGTGTTCAAACCCCTGCACTGTCTGCACTCAACAGCCCAGAGGATATTGGAGTTCCCTGCAGCCCGTGAACTGCGTCTGCCCCAGTTCCCTCGGGAGGACACTGCAGGGCCATGCAGGGCATAGCAGGGGTTCTGCCAGGCACTGCCACACCTGGCTGGGAGAGCAGGATTGGCAAGAGGCCTTCAGCTTCTTCTGTAGCCACTGTGAACCGGGAGCTGCTGCTTCTGTGCTGCATACAGGGGGCTCCAAAGCCTTTGCCCTGGCACATGTGGGGCTGCTGGTGTTCATTGAACAGCAGCATGAGAGTGAGGAGTGAAGTACACCTAACAGCTGCTGCTGCTGTCTTCCAGTTTATTCTGCCTCGAATTAAAACCAGCACACATCAAAAACCTGGCAAACTCTTTAGAGTAGGAGGATGTGGTTCCTTCCTCAAATATTGTCATCCTGAGTTTACTTAAAAAAGAAATCTCTAAATAAATAATCTGATAAATTCACATAAAATACAGCTTCCATTGAACATCCTCTATGTAGTTTTTCCTTCAAATTCATTTTTTTGAAAAGTGCAAACTAAAAAAAAAAATTGTGTAGAGTATTAGAATTCCTTAAAGTAATCACTCTCTTTTCTCTACTCTGGACTTCTTTTCATTGAGTAGTTCTTGTTTAATGATTCTCTTGCAGATTGATTCTGAGAAAGTGCTGAAGATAAATGACTGCCTTCCTGACATGCTAGCCCTGGACAGTAATACTGAAGCTCAGAAATTGCATCCTGTTACCTGGAGCCCATTATCTTCAACACCAACAGAAGATAAGATTCATGGTCACAATTCTTCCTGGATTTACCCTAGTGAAAATGTAGCAAGAGACTTTCCACCCACACCTACACCTCAAACTCATACTTGTTTTGAGAATTTTGCTTATTCTTCTCCACTTAAGGCTGAATCTGATCCCTACCAAATACCGGAGACACTGGAAACAAGCAAGACAAATCAGGCAGTGGTGCTGTACCAGCCACAATGCTATTTAGATATTTTTCATGAGGATGCAGCCTCAATGACCAGAGAAACAGCTGAGAGAAAGAACACTCTGAGATACATCTCACAAACAGATGAGCACTGCCTGGGGGGGAGGCTTTGATGTTCTGTCATCCAGTAAGTCCATCCAGTATTTGGCTACACACTATAAGTGAGAATTTCTAAAATCACAACTTCTTGTCATTAGGGCCCTCACAAGCCCAGCTGCCTGACTTCCATTAACACAGAAAAGCTGTTGTTTGTGGACTAGTTTTGAGTACTGATTTACACAGGAATTTTGTGTGTTATGGTTCCATTACGCTTATGGGCATCAGATGAGATTTATAGGCTGGTTTGTGGCCTGTATTACGCAGGAAGTTACATCAGAGCAATCTGTCACAAGCTGATGCAGAGAACTGCTTTATTTTGCAGAGATTAAAACTTTATTCATAAAGTAGAGGAGCAAATGAAACAAGCGGGAAGGTTGTGCTGCTCTAGGTGCGTATTTCTCCTGCAGTGTTCTGTGTACTGTGGCCACCCCAGCTAATGGGTACAGTGCTGCTGGGCATGGAGCATTACCCAGCCCTGTCATTTTGAGGGCTGGGTTGTATTTTCTCTCTCTCAAACGATGTAAGGAATCATCGTAGAAGTGTTGCCTGCACACACTGCAGAACTTCATTGTACTACTTCATTTGTAGAAGATTCGAAGGAACTTCAACTTCCCCAGGAATGCTGTGGAGAGTACCCAAATCCAGTGATCATCCTGCTTTTAACTTCACCTGTGTCCTAACTACACTTGATGTGTGAAAGAGCACAGAAAACAGATTTTTATAGGGAAGACCCTGCTTCCATTTCTTGTAATTGGGGCTCCTCACACTTCTGCCGTCTCCGCCTAATAACCCTTTAAAATTGTCTTAACTATACATTGAAGAGATGTAGGGAGTTAGGTGGAAAGGAGTTAATTTTCCAGGTGGACAGGTGTGGTACCACATGGCATGGTGTCTCTACTTGTGCACTGTAGGAGAAGGGAATACAGGTGACCTCACCCCTGATGAGTAAGAGCTGTGTCAATTAACCATTACAGCCTTGCTCCTGATGAGTAACAGCTATATCAGTAAGGATGAGTGAGATAAAAGAGGGGGATGAGCTGGTAAGGGGTGGATCATTGTGGGGGAGGAGCCTTGAGGAGCATGAGGGAGAGGAGCAGGATCCTGGGGGGAGAGAATCCCTGCTGCAAGGTCAGTCTGGGTCTGCAGTTAGAGCAGTTGTTGGAACCTGCAGTCACAGTTAGCCAGGTAAAAGCCTGCACTCAGAGTCTCTGAACCAATCCATGCAGTCAGAGGCTGCAAGGAAAACCTGCAGTAGGAGCTGCTGCAGCCAGAGTCAGTGAATGGTTGGAATTAAGATGACTAACCTGTGGAGAAGAATAAACCAGGACCCTTTTAATGCTGTGTTTAACAAGAAGTCTGTGTCCCGGCTCCTTTTTACCCTCTAATAAGAGGGCTGCTGCAACAGTGCACATGAACTGAACTTTTAGCATTGACTGTTGTACTTCCGTAGCAAGTCCCAATCAACCAAGCAAGCACCAGACAGGCTGGTCAGAAGCACAGGTATATAAATCCCATTTGTGAAGAACATCATACTCAGGTTGAATACATCTAGATGTCCCAAGGCTTCTTTTGCATGTGTTAAAAAAAAAAAACAACAAACCAAAACAAAAAACCAAACAAAATATTTATTGTAACACTCAGAATCCCTACAGTAGGCAGCAGTGAATTGGGCCTTTCATTCTGATTTCAGGAAATCGTACATTTGTAATGAAGCAGTACAGTTGGAATTGTAGCTGAAAGTCTCATAATTTATCTCAGTGCACAAGGAACCCTTTCGTTTTGCCTCCTTATGCTGTTTAGAATCTGTCACAAAGAGATGGTTTCAACTTAAAAGCACAGCATAAATGATTCTCAAAGGTAAAAAAAATGAAGGGCGTCTGACCATTTGATGTTCAGCTAGTTTGCTAAAATGCAATTACTTGCCTTCCCTGTGTTTAACTAATCACACTCCAAGAAACCAAGCAGCTGCAGACAAAGTGAGTTTTGATACTGAACCACATCTAGTTTTTATACTGTTGTTTACAGATATAATTTTAATGTCACAAGCTGTGTTGCAACAGAAAAACCAGTAAGACCTTGCACAGCCTGTGGGCTGAGACAAGCACTGACTGCAAACAAAGGGAGGATCTTCAGCCAGGAAAAGGGGAGGTATAAAGATACGGAGATGGGCAGATGTGGCCAGAGGTGTTCAGTCCACACAGTGCCACGTCCATCTGTGTGCTGTGCACAGGTGCAGGTGGCTCACAGACTTGAGAAGTAGAGAAGAGTTTGCTGCATGGTGCTTCCTTTCAGCCTCCAGCCAGCTGAGTAAGGAAACATGGCTGGGCACACTCTGCTGAAGGGCAAGAGAATAGGGAGGGTAAGGGAGAGATGCTGTGTGACGGATACATACCAGGGAAACTTCCTCCCTTTATCTTAACCTCTTCTTTGAGTAACAATGCATGTGAAAGCTTGATACCACAGTATCTTTACAGCTGGGAACACTTGCTTCTCCAGAGTGCTTCATCACATTTTACGAGCCTGTGTAACTTAAAAGCTTTACTGGTGGAAAAAAGGCCAATAAACATAAGGGAGCTGCTTTGTCACAACCAATCCAAAACTTCTGAGATGTACACTTCAGGAAAGTGTATTTATTCTAAAATGATGAAAAGGTACGCTAAATCAAGAGTTATGTACTACAGAAATTCAGACATAGATGTCAAAGAAATCAGAGTATCGCACAAAGCATGTTAAATTTTGGCATTGCTGCAGTTCCTCCTGCCAGCGGGACAGCTGCAACCAGGCACAACTCCCTGCTTTGAAAAAAGCTGCTGTCACTGAGGCCTGGCTGCAGCAATTTTGCCCAGGAAGTGAATGAAGGGGGTTGTGGGTTCAGCCAGTTGTGCTTTCCTGATGGTGGGGTGAGCCACATGGGCCTGGCTGAGTTCCCACCTCTCAGTCCCCTGGTCATTCCCAGGGAGATCCTGCTCTGATGAAATTCCATTATCTGAACCCAGTGACACACTTAACTACGTTCCAGACTGCTGGCTGAGGGAAGGAGAAGCTGGCTTCTCTTTCCCTATAAACCCTTCTGCTTCCTGGCTCCGATGGGTGGTGCTCTGTGAAACCTGCTGTGCACAAAAAGCACGCAAATGGAGAATTCCAGGAAGGATAATGCCTCTGTGCCAGTCAAAGGGCACAGTCTGGGCACCAGACCAAGATTAGAGAAGTATTTTGGCATACGTGGAGAAGTATGTATAATTTTTGTATATTAAAACATCTGTCTTACATTAATGGTTGAATGAGTTAAAAACTGTAATCCTTTTTTTTTTGTGTTCATAATGCAACTTTCACAGCTGTTGTTGAAATGCTAATACTTAAACCATCACGTAATAGAAAATCATTCTCAGTATGTTAAATTTTAAAAATAAAAATTGTGTATGAACTATTAAAATCTCTATATCTTGTTAAGTATTAATGTAAAATTTATTTTTCACAAAAAAAAATTATTTGGGAAGTTTCTGATTGTTCTAGTTAACTAGTAACTTACAAATACGAATTAAATTCCAACCTCTTTCTAATGCTGAGAGGTACACAGGAGACCAAAACAACTATAAGAAGTTTAAGTACATTTTATTAACAACGCATCCCTTTGATAAGACTACGCTTCAGGAGGCCTTTAATGCTCATTGACATGAACTGTACACAGTATACAAAAAAAAAAAAAAGAAAAAAGAAAAAAAGACAAAAAAATCAAGGTGGGCAATACCATTTTGGGACAAGCCTCTCTTTAAATTATACACAGCTCAATGCAATATTCTTACGTAAAATATATAAATACTTTGTCTTTCTATGTTACAGGTATACAATATAAATCAGATTTCAATGTCTGTTCAGTGACCTACAAACACTAGAGCCTCCAAATATGTAGCAGCGTATTACTAAACAAAAAAAGGACCACACAGGACAGGGAGAGTAAGTATTGAGATTTTTCTTGATCCCTTCCCTCAGATCAGAATGACTAATTTAGATAATCTCTTGTAATGCAGTTTTAGGGATGCTGACAGCCCAGTATTGGAACAATTTTTCAATTAGCTTTACAAAGTGTAAAGCCTTTTTCCCCTTTAGACCTAGCATCTTGTGCTGAAACACCTTATTTAGTGGCAAAATTACATTACATTTTTTGGCATAAATTATGTTCTGCAAATAAAATAGTGTATTTTAAAAAGCAACTCAAGCAAAATGTTCAATTTCTGCATGTTGTGGCATTGCTGTCCATCTATGCTACAAAAATAACCCAAAGAAAATCTACATTCTTTAATGACTATGGATCAGTTGAAAACAAACCTATCCAGGGAACCAGCATTGAGAGATAAGCAAAAACCACGGATACTGGAGACCTCCAGAAAAATAAAAACATGGTTTCTAACATGTCCTCAAAAATCTTTTACAGCTGTAAAATTTTGCTCTGACATTTCATAAGCACACAGTAGCAGAAGTGTGACTTAAAAGAAGTAGCTGGACCTGCTTTTAAGTGGCTCCAGGTCAGCTCAGAGCAGCAGGACTGCAGGGAGGTGAGCACAACCTCAGAGCCTGGTGAGAATTCTTCCGCTGTGACTGCTGCACCAGAGCTCACATTCCCTCACAAGCTTTGCCAGCTTCCTGCCGCCCGAACTGCCAAACACCAAGTCCAAGGCACATACTACAAAGTAGCAACTCTTCCATCCCTCACTAGATTTTGGTTACAGTCTATTTCTTGAACAGGTACCTTACTCCTCAGGCGCCTAGGAGAGGTGCTTTGGTTTTGTTTTCAGTCTCACTGCAAACCACAACTCTCCAGACCACTATGTATTTCAAAGTGAAATCAGAAAGATAAGCAGGATTCTCACAGGTGCCTTATAAATGTTTATAAGGGCAGCTTACCTCAGTGTGCTGAGCCACTGCACCCAAAACTAGTGAATTGTTTAGAATGCCACTTGGGGAAAAACCACCACCACCCCGCAAAGAGAATGCATTTAGGGTACATTTGTCATGACACCAGTCAAGTAAGAGCTGTCAGACGAGAAAAAGCAACTGTTTCAAACACAACATGCCAGGGGCCCCACACAGGAGTTGGGAACTTCAAAGCCTGATCACTTCCAGCTCCAAGTGATGTCCACAACAGCTGAGAGTGTTCTGCATTTCTGAATTTCAGAGAGGTGAAAAGTTCTCCTCCAAAAGGAGACAGCCCCCAGCCTTGTCCCTCCGTGGAGAGGACCAGGCCCTTGTGGAGCTGCCTGGGTGCCTGTCAGTCAGTGCTCTGCTCTTTGGAAAGGGCTCCTTTCCCCTGCCTGTAAGAGCAGACTGAGAATCAGGCAGCTGATGATAACTGTGACTGGTTCCACAAGCAGCCTCTCCTTCCCAGAGCTGCTCCCACCTCTGAGCTGTGTGTGAGCAAGTTGAGTCCTTGAGGAGTTTTCTTTGCCACAGCAACAGAACTGCATTTGTATACAGTGTAAGTGAATGCTACACGTTACCATTTATTGAGCAGTATCACCAATCAGTCTGGAAATATAAAAAGTGGGTGGTCTGTCAGCTTCCCTAGGAGAAGTGGAAGAGATTTTTTTATTAGGGCTAATGTAAGCACAATCATTATTTACTACAGCTTACTTTCGAAGTTTTATCATGATACAAACAAAACCCCAAAATAAGGACTTTGAAAGGGACATTTAAAAAGAAAGAGAACTATAAAATTAGAAATTCACAGTTTATAACTAAGCCAATATAAATTTCCTTCAATAACAGTATCCCCTTCATCTGCCAATTAAAGTGAAACATCAACGTGAGCTTAATGTCAGTGTGTAAATAATTTTCTAGAAATGTATGTTACGTACAATACAAACTTAACATTCTTAATGAATACTTTTTGAAATCTACTGACACTCATACACTTTCAGAAGAAAAATCACACTTTATAACTGAATTTGCAGCCATAATTTTTATGTCAAGTTTCTGTTGTCATGGATCCCCACACAAGCGCGTTATTCAGAATACATGAGCATTTCAGGATGGACATTCTTTCAAAAGTATATTTGCTTACCTTTCTATAATCAGAGGCCTTCCTATGATGCTTTCTACATTAAGTGCTATGGGTTAAACTTAACAAATGAACAGAGGTGGGTTTTTTAAATACAGGTGATAAAACTTGTTTATTTTGCCTTAACTGCAGAAAAATAACATGGAGTTGTTTGATGTAACCCCATTTAGCTATTAAAACAAATCTCTTCTACTCTAGCCTAACTGAGGTAGTGTTTGAAACTACTGTATAACATATGCTATCCCCATTTGTGGGAAAACTACATTATTTTCCTTTGGAGTTTATACCACTATTTGGTCTACTCTGATTGACATTTTGGTTTTACAGAAGCATTTATTTCTTGTGACCAGAAGTCCAATAGTTACTGGTGTGGTGTGTTTGCTGAACATTTCAAACATGTCTTGCCACACAGATGTATTACTTGTGTCAACAACCATAGAAGAGTTCAATCAGTTTCTTTTTGTTCATTTCAGTGGGAACTCAAGAAAAGACAATCTTAGGAACCAAATTTGACTACGAGCAGCAACTTACAGTCTGCTTTACCAGAACCTGATGGTATACAGTGCACATAAGAATTCAGTGAAGTGATAGCTGCAAAGCAGTGCTTATGTGGCATGATGAAATTTCCAGTAAAAACAAATAAATTCTACATTTCACTAGGAATTGTGTGTTACTGTTCACATGACTACTTATTGAAATCTCCAGTAGCATAGCTATTAAGAACAGAGATATGAGCATCAGGATAAATTTCACTTAAGTATTAATCTGACAATTATAAAAAATGGTAGGAGTGAATGGATAAAAATACGTTCTACTTAGTACAGTCCAGCTGAATTATTCACCTATATCAAAATCAAAGGGTAATCCCTTCTATTACAGGCATTCTAACAAAGGTGGCCATGCTACTGTATATACACATTTGCATATATTTATACTACCTTTATATAAAGGCTTCTGAATCTTTAGATCCATGATAAAAGTGACAGGGATTCCTACTACTTTTTTTTTTTTTTTNCTTTTTTTTTTTTTTTTTTAGCTTGCACTTACTAGTTTAGAAACAGCACTAGTAACATGATAGAGCCAACTACTTCAATCATTACCAGTCACTGTATCATTTAACTTTTGCAACAAGTCTTAAATACCAGTACAAAATCATAAGTACGGCTGCTCCAAAATTTGTTACTTAAGGCTTTTCACTACAATTATTAGTACTATCTGATGCTTGATCACTAATCCATTGAAAATTCAAATAAACCTTTGTTTTTATAAAAAGCTATTTCCATGGAATTTGGAAAACACTCATACTTAAGTCTCCTCACAAAACCTGCAATGATTAAATGTCTTCAAGTTCAGTTTATACAGTATTTGCTTATCTGATACAAATCATGCTTTTTAAAGGATTGTAGTTGAGTAAGACCCACATTTGTACTATATGAGCATGAGTGTAGAAACTGCAAACACATGCATAGTATTCAGGGAAAACAATCTGATTTCAGCATTTTAAGTTTTAAATGACTTGTTTTGAAAATCAAATTGTAGTGAAAATCCTTAACTGGTTCAGATAAGATACATGTATGTAAATGCAATGAAATCGAGGAGACTGCTAATAAAATGTCTTACAACTATAGCAATATTAAAATAACTTAATGAAACCTCAGATTCAGAGGCATTTCTTTCTGTCTGAAGTTACAAATCCCCAAAGTAGTGTTATAAACAGTACAAAAATCAACAGAGAAGGGCTAACATTAATCCCCTGGTGCCCACAATTACAGCATGGCTCCCCATTGCTGGCAGTGGAATGCACCCCCATCTCTCTGATTCCTGGTATCCAGGGTTTAAAAAGCAAGGCATCGTTCTGCTTCTCTGGAACAGAATCGGAAGTCACTTAAAAATGTCTCTGCAAGTTGTCCTATTTCATTGTAATTTATGGTAGAAAATGAAATGAAAACTTGTGGAGGTGTTCAGTGCTTGGCTCTTGCATATACTGGTAATTACTATTATTAAAACTATGGTAATGTCTAATAAATCCCCAAAGGGCTCAAATGACTGTGCCAGTAATTGCTTGAGGAAGAAAATTTTTTCAGTTCAGTCTTCAGGTACCAGTAGCTTCTGGAAGGTTTTGAAGATGATGTTCCAAACTTTTTATCCAGTCAGTGAGAGGTTGTCCAAGCATTTCAAAGTTCATATGCAGAGCACTGCCTGAGCAGAGGTCAGGACTCAGCTGATGCATCGATTACAGGCTGTTTCGTTGGGGTTGCCAAAATAGCCTCTGCTTCCTCATGCATCTAAAAGGAAAGGATGGAGTATTAATATTGCTATAGATTTTACTCAGGAGACATCACAAAATGGTTTCCTTTACGAGGTACCTATCTGAAAGCATCTTTTACTCAGGATATGGAACCTGCACCCAGCCAGCCATTTTGGTACATTCAGTGCACGTGCACCCTCCACTTACCTGCAAGAACTGAACATCTTGAAATAGCTCCTGAATGAACCTTCGGGATGGAAGTCGAAATGTACAATGTGCCAGCAAGTACGACACCTCAGAGTAAAGGCATATGTCATCAAATGCTTGGGGATACTTCTCCTTAATTCTGAACAAGAGAATAAACAAAATTTTTTAAGTCTTGAATAGATTTCCATTTGTATTAAAAAACCCCCAAACTTTTCAATAAGATTGTCATCATTAATTTTTCAGTAATAGGCATTATAAATCCTAGAACTGACAAAGTAAGAAAATCACAACAGACAGCATTACTTTGTACAAAACTGGAACAAATCTACACTAATGAGATGGAACAGAATATACAACTTGTACAGTTTTACTATGATTGCCAACGCTTAAAATAACAGAGTTAGAAAGAGAACAGTATATCAAATAATTGGCATCCACATGTACAGCAGTCATAAAAATATGGAAAATCATTAAACTAATCTTTTAAACCTGTAAGTGTTTTTGAAACTAAACCACACATTTCTGAATTTTCTTTTAGCAGTTGTTGGTTTCCAATGTCATTAGCCCTTAACCTTACAGGTTATAACATTTAGTCCCTGGATTTATATTCCTAGATTTGAATTTTTTTTTAAAATAAATTATTTTCAGGAGTTGTACTGCTGCTTAAAGTAGTGCTGGGTTTCTCAATAAGTCATTTCAGTTGTGTTATTGTACTTACCTATTATTCAGCAAAAATAAAAAAAAATATTAGTTTCTGTTTTAAAGATACATGCTACACTAGGTATGTAATCACTACTGTTGAATTACTGATTTTAAAAAGTTTGGTTACGAGTAAAATACTAAACACAGAGCAAAATCTTTAAGATTATTTGTTTAGCTTCTACATGACATTCAATCATATCTGCCTGATAACTTTTGAGAAGTGAGATTATTCACTGTCCCTGGACCTTAAGAGAATACCCATGTGTTGCTAAAGCATCTGTAATGTATTGAACTTACGTCAGAAGTCCAGTTTCGTGGCCCTTAGTTCCTACTGAACTGCTCAAATTGATAACTAAACGTAAGACCTCTTTCCGCAGAAGTATCCTGCACACTGGTGTGTCATCTGGGATTGACTTTACTCCTGGAAGAACAAATAAAAAAAAGGAGGATTTAAACAGAATTGTCTTTGAGTGAGCTAATCTTATATTGCAGTCTGTTTATACATTCCATACACACATGAACACACATATTTACAAGTGTATTCTGACTATTGAAAATATTTCTATTGAAATCAGAACTTAAAACACCACTATTTCCAGGAATTTAAATAGTCTACCTTTTCAAAAATATTTGTACAATTTAAAAGAAAAACCTGCAAGATAAAGTTACAGTGGTATTGTTACCACTAAATCATGTTGCAAACTGGATGAGCTTCTATCAGATAATGGAGAATTTAAAAACCAGCTACTTTGTAAGAAATTCAGTTTATAACTAAGGTGATACAAATTTCCTAGTAAATCATAATTCAAAATATAATACACAAGTATATAAAAAAAGTCCCTCTTTACAGTAATTCAGTAATTCTTAGATTTTTTTTTACATTGACATCTGTAGAAAAAAAAGGGCAATCAATTTGCTTCTAATGTCAGGTACTGAATAATCTGCAAAAATGCTGTATAGAGCTATATTCTCCCACCTGGAGATGGATGATGGTTTTATTCAGATTTGTTTTTTGTCTAATAAAGAGCATTAATTTGTTGCAGTGTACGTAACTGAAATATAATTTTTTCACAATGCCTAAAATATACTTTATTAGTGATAGTCTCTAATAATCATAAGGCTTTCAAACTTACCTAATACAAGCTCTGTACTCTTGGTGCTGCTGGCTGAACCATGGGAAACTGCATCACTACAGCCTGAAATTCCAGAAAATTTGGAGGAATGCACATCTAAGTGATTGTGAATGGTCTGCCCACACCAGTCAGTATATGGAATGTCCGAAAAATCTGACATAAACAAGATGTTGTACCTTTGTTATTCACACTTTTCCTAAATTCACATGCTTTCATTATTTTTCAACAACGGCAAACATGCAAGATACTGATGCACTAAGTACCTATGCATAAAATCAGCTCAGAACTAGAGTACGAATTCTGGACAAATCATAATCAAACCCTTCCAAAACTGATTAAAAAAAAAAAAATCTTAAAATACATTGAGTGGAGTCTTTTCCAGACACTGATGGAAGCCTCAGAAGCCATCACACATAACAGCGTTACTATAGTGATATATCCATGCTCCGTTTTATGTAACAC
>WAAE01018144.1:127083-142466 GCA_013400495.1 Nicator chloris | reverse complement strand
TAGTACTTCTTTAATTTGAGCAGTATAATTTTAATTAAATGCCTTCCCACCAATATCTTGTAAATTGGAATTCCATTTTCCCCATCTCCTGCATCTTTGACAAAGCCAACTGTACTCATTTCTAAGGCTTCTTACTTGATATCCTTAGCACAAAACCACTAGAAGTATGAGACACTCAGTTTCAAACACTGCTGGATAAATTGCTGCTACACAATTATCAACAGAAGTAAATCCAGCTTATATTTGGCAATTACACTCATTGCTTTCCTTGCTACTCCTAAAAGCCCTCAGGTGTCTATACTATATAATCTTGATATGAGGAAGATATGTTTATTTTTTTGTATTATGCTATTTTAAGAGAGATATTCTTTCAGGTAGTTTGCCCATTCAAACCTCATTAAAAGTGTCAGAAAACACACCACCCACTTAAAAACTTTAATGGAGGCATTATTTTGAGGAAAGTGAGTGGGTGGGACCAGCACCGATAGACATAGAAGGGTTTTTCATCACTTTTGTCCTAGATTTGTTTCTGTTTGAGCAAAGCCATTTACTACTATATACTAAGAACTGCAACGTCTATGAATAGATAAAACAGCAAATTATGAAGTAAGCCTTGAACCCTTTTGTGTATTTAAGTACTCAGGAGTAGACAATGGAAATATTCAAGCATGCAAAAACAATACAACGTGCTTAAATATTATCATGAAACATAAAATGTGAAAATTATTCACATTCTGTTACTACTATCTTTCTATAAAACTTACTGCAGTTCAGCCACAGGTCATCAGAATCAATGAGGAATCACCAGGGGAAATGGTCTATGGTCAAACTAGATAATTATAACCATTTCTTTTAGCCTTAAAACTCCATGAGTCCATTAAAAGCTGTTATAAATCTGGAGGGTTACATTAAAACCTCATGACTAATAAACACAAATACATCAGTTTAATTCTCTTGTAATACATTGTAAGTTGTTATGTACTAACGAAACCCAAACTGAAAGCTGAAATAAACATAGATACAAATAAAATATTTAGATATTTTATCATGTTCTCAAAGCAATTTCTGCCCATATGCATTCCACATAGCAAAACTCAGCACTCTTAGATTGTATGTGTATTTTCTGCTGTTCTCAAAGCTTTTTGCTTTCCTTGTAAGTCATGATCATTGTACAGAGCAGAATGAACAGGGTTCAATTACTGATTCCTAAGGGAAGTGGATTCTTTCCAACTGTGAACAACTAATAACTCTGGTGAGCCTGATTTCTGGAGGGTCTCTCTGCCTTTTCTATTTCAACCAGTTACTTATGCATAGCATCTGTGTAATGGGACTTTACCAGACCTGTACAAACACTTTAACATCAGTACCTTGAATTCTTGTTGCTATTTTAATCAACACTTTGTCATATGGAATCAATTTTTAAAAGGATCTAAATAAATACTGCCATTTAATTGTTCGTATTATCAGCCAAGCAACTCTGCTCATCTAATAAGAGGGGTATATCTGTATTCCTATCCCCTTCATTGGGTTAATGGTGATTCAATATATTTACAGCTGGAAGCTACTTCTCTAACCTTGAACATTTGAATGAAAAATGGGCAATTTGGCTACATCTCCCTTGGCAAAACAATCCATTTAATCAGTGTTATAGTTTGTATCTAAACAGTGGGTTTAATCAGAATATCCATCTACTAATTCTAAATAGGAGGAAGTAGCAGGAGTAGAGAAGGGAGTGAGAATCATTGTATCATTGCTGAGTCAGTTTATTTCCTGTAACTATCCATCATAGCAGGAGAAGCAGTAGGCAGATACACACTTACTTCAGAGGCGATTACTTTTTTCCCTGGGGATTCTAGTGTTGGATTCAGACAACATCTGCTCCAGCACTCCAAAAAAGGTTTAGCATTTTATTTTGTTCCTTTCCGTAAAAATGTGCAACTACTTTGTGCAACTATGTGGCTATATCTTCCAAAAGATATTATGGGCTTGAAACTGAAATTACGAGTTTCAGTGACAAGTGAAGTAACGGTGGCTTGACATTTACAGGCAGTTTGGTTAAATGGATATGATGGCATCTCCTTGTCTTGCACAAATACAGACCAGGCTTGTGAATAAGGGATTTCAGTACTGGTCTTCTCTTTTGGAAGTCTTTCTGCTGTATCCAGCAGCTCTGATCCCCATTGGATATGGAGATGCCATGCAGTGCCACAGTTACCAGCAAACGTAGAGCTGCACACACACACACATTCATGCACCACAATATTATCTGGTTCTCTGATAGTGTAATGAATATGTAAGAAAACCTAAAAGCAACATTCTTAAACTGACTTACTCTACTCAGATAACTAGATTTAAAGCTTGCTTTCATTCATTTATCAATCCATGGAAGTGCTTGTCTATTCCCGTTATGTCTGAAGAAATAGCCAAAGTATCATACCTTTACAAAGTGCCTGAAGTGAATCTTGTCCAAAAAACCCAAAAAGGCTAATTGGCCATCTGGCCATTAACTAAAGAGACACAAATCTATTACTTAATAAACCATTTCTAGCAGACTAAACTGTTGGTAACTGAAGGAATTCAACTGAATTTCTTGGAAGTTGCGTCCTAAAGTTTTTCAGAAATGTTTGAAAACTTTCAACTGAAAATTTCTTTGATATTTTTACTTCCAAGAAATGGGATTAAGTATATAACAAGATGTGGAAATGATGACTAAACATTGGTCACTTTAAATAATAACAATACACAATGTACACAGTCATAATCTGCTTCAGCAAAATACCAGAGCTTGTTTGAAGTCAATGGAGCTACTCACCTACAATTTTAAGCACATCTTTATGGATGCTTTTAAAGAAGCAGAAATGCTTAAGGTCATACCATCATAGATGAAATCAATGACAAGAAAGTTTTATGTCTGTGCATTTGTGTGTATACATATGTAAATATATGCATGCAAATACACTCATATATTTATATATATGTAAGCATACACAAATGTTTAATTATAGAACATAGAAACACTTGGTAGATAATAATGAGAATCATGAATTATGATTCTCAGTATTATTCAAGTGTTATTCCCATTGAATATGTTGATTTTTGAGTTTCCCTGGAAAATCATCAGTATGAATGCCTGCTTTTTTCAAGGCAGATGATAAGGATAGCCATAACAGGTCAAAACAAAGGTAGCCCGGTATTCTGTTTCTAGCAAAGGCCAAGAGGAAGTGCTTAGGGAAGAGTATACTGTAACAAAAGCCTTTGTAGAGCCTATATTTATACTAGAAGAAACAAATCCTGATACAGTCAGGGTTCCCAAATTCTATTTTCCTCAGAACATAATATTCATTAATATATAGCTTTCAGTATTAAAACAATGCACAAATTTAAATATCTGCAGCAAAATTTCTAAGTTATCAGTATTTTTAATTTGTCTCTGAGGATGTGTTACATAGTCCATATCTCATTTGAGATTGGGCAAATATCTTTTAATAAATGGATTTTAATATGATAAAAATCTATAGTTTAAGGCAATATTTGGGGAGAGCACATTCATATTCACATACTTCTGATATAAAGACTCATATCATAAATCTGACATCATAAATACAGTGAAAAAAAATCAGATTACTTCAGTAGCATTTTCCTTGTTTTCTTAGATTTTCTAAAGGAAGATAAACTACTTTTGCATGAGTATTTAAATCAAAGCCCATTATTGTCAAGCTTCCTTCAGTAAAAAGCTGCTGGGCCTATTGTTTTCAATATCCTATGGCTATTTTCTTTTTCCCGTAAAATTAAAATGTTCAGGAAGTGGTCTCACTGGTTCAGTAAGTGGTTTCTTTCTCCAACAAATCAGTCTTGAAACAATGTTTCAGCAATGCTAGGAAAGCATTTGGCTGATGATACTGTGATTTAAATGAGGCTTTAAAACTGGAAGTTGCTGCTGATCTGAAACACTTCAAAATCAAAGAAATTAAACTTTGGTTTTCAAAGGCTTTGTATCAGGCTGCAAAATAACTCCTACTTTCATATCACTTTAGGGCCCATTCTGCAACACAAACAACTTGTCCCATATATTCCTGGTTTTACCTCTGCTCAAAAACGCATCCCCAGGCATTTACTACTGGCTTTTGCTCTATGTTAATCTGTCAACCCAAAGACTTCAAAGGTAAATATAAATGTAAAGTGCTCTCTGCTTAAGTTCTTTCTATATTGTCCAGCACTATTTAAAGAGGTATAAAGATAAAATTACAATCTGACCTACTGTTCTGGTGGCCAAAGGTGCTTCTTTTTTCTCAAGCACACGTTCTTGCCATTCCAAGAACAGGCAAATCAGGGCTCTGATTCTCTGTTGTCATTTTTTGTCAGAAAAGCAACAAAAATTTAAAATAAATATTACCTCTCCTGTAATGCCAAATTTAATATCTGTGTTACAGACAAGATGGAGTCCTTTGCTTTTTAGTAAATACTGTACTGTAACCATTGAAAAAGTAATTGGGGGAAGGGGAACACTGTTAAAAAATTCGAGTCAGAAACATGCCATGGGCTAATGAATGCATTTTGTAACTATATGCTATTGGCTTTCCCTTAAAAAAAAGAATCAATACGGCATTCAAGGTGAATATTTTCTAACATAACTATCTTTTGACTTTGTATTTTTCATTTTGTAAAGGTTCAATCAAAGCATAAAAAGCCAGTTTAATAACATGAAGAGTTTATTTTTCTCCTTTGTTTCCTGAACGAAACAGAAGTATACAGCATTTATACAAATGGTACCATTTGCGTCACAATACAAAAGGACTTTTACCATACTTTGACAACTGCACTAAAAGTGAACAGGAGGCAAAAGTGAATCTTGCCACTTGATGATGTCAAATGTCCAATAATGGTGTGTTTATTCACTTAGGTTTGCTTGGATATCATCAGAATTGGATGATATGATCAAAGGGGAAATAATTAGCATCTTAACTGATCAGGGCACAATGA
The DNA here is from genome assembly GCA_013400495.1 of Nicator chloris. Taxonomy (NCBI): domain Eukaryota; kingdom Metazoa; phylum Chordata; class Aves; order Passeriformes; family Pycnonotidae; genus Nicator; species Nicator chloris. Next base: position 137,486 of record WAAE01018144.1, on the reverse strand, counting down.
TAGGATAGTAGAAAGCTATGAAATTGGATTGGATTCAAGCTGAGAATTGTTTTACTGTGTAAGTGTAGCGATCTCTAGAGACCACTCTTCAATTGAAAATGATTTTCCTGTTTATAAATATACATCACTTGAGGCTTGGTTGTTGGGGTTTTTTTTTTCAAATTTATTATCTTTTGAAAATTGTCTTGGGTCCCAGGAGTTACTGAACTTATTTAAAATGCCAGCTTCCTCTTAAAATTGAAATCCAAAAGCATTTGCAATTACATAGTTTTATTTCCTTTCAGAGTTCAAGACTTAAAAATGGAAACAGGCATTTCATTGATATGATATAGAATTTTAATCCTACAGTACCAAAGCATCAGTTTGCTAGGAAAACAAATCTTATTATGTGAAATGTGAGTGTTAACTGCCAGGAAATAACCAATTTTACATCACAGCTGTTGAAAATTTCCTTTAAAAAATAGAGAAAAGCCCCTTCCATTATTACATATCTGTAAAGGTGTTCTATGTCCTTTCATTAAAAATAGTTCAGTAGGCATTGAAAAATATATTCTTGGATACTACTGGACAGATTCTGTGCCTACTTAGAGAGCACTGACTGTATAGGTGTACAATGAAATATAACATAATCATCATATTCTGTTATTCTCGCCCAAAGAAAAGCAAGAGTAAAAGTTGTCCAGTTGTTTTTTCTCAACATTTCTATTATTTCCCAAAAATTATTCCATCCTAGCCAATTACTACTCCAATTAACTACAGGTGCCCTAGCTTGTAGATGGAATAAACAATTGTTTTGTAGCTTAGAGAGAATGAAGAATTGGGGCTTCAGATCTTAAGAAAAACATATAAATAGATTTTCTGCACATACACCTTGTGCCTGACAAAAATTGTGTTATATATTACAATAAGGTGTTGAAGTAGTAGAATCTGCATCCACAATGTGTGGATCCAGAGACAGGGTTGGTCCAAGTCACCTGGATACTCAGCAAACTTTGAAGTTTACCTTCACTTGGACTCCCAGGAGGAGAACACAAGCCTTAAAGGCAGACAGACCTTTGGTGTCTTGTAGAGAGCTGAAAGGATCTTGTTTTCACAAACATTTAAAACCCTGATAAAAAAGACTGCACGTGCTCATTCACGGAATTAATTGCGTATTATTAACACTTCACAGAACACCCACTGGAGAAATGCCCAACGTAAATAATGATTTTGATTTTTAGCTGTTAATATTTTTTCCACAAGACTCAATTTCCTTCATATTCACACAGTTAATAACCACAGTGAATCAAATTCAACATCAATTTACATCCTGCTCTAATCTACTGGATTGAATGGACCAGTTCCAGACTTGTTGTAACTGAACATGACCAGCAGAGTTCCACATATTTGTTATATTAAGGACTGGATACAACCATCAGTCTATTAACAGCTCCTGCAAGACACATTCATGTAACATTTAGGCACTACAAATAGACAGATGAAAGTATCTGTTTGACCCAAATGTCCTTTGTGGGTTAAGTTTTGGATAGAAGCATTTCCTCACTTTCTGTCTGTGATTGCTTGAAATAAATAGATTTTTCATAGTTTGTGTATGCAAGTAGAAAAACAATTAAACAGAAACCAAATAGAAATAAAATCTACAGGCTGTTCCAATCACCAACTTTGATTTCACCAACAATGAATAGTTGTCAAGAGAGAGTCTACAGGTAGCAGCCACACTGATAAAAATTGATACACACAACACAGATACAGCTGTTATTCAATGAAAAGAATCATCCCTCAGCAGCTGAACATGGCTTTGAGCTTGCAAGTCCTCCACAAACCTAACTAAAGCAAACGTCACTCTAACACCTAGAAACACTCTGAAAAGCAAAGAGAATGACAATTTCAAGTGGGAACAAGAAAGGATGATGAGGACTGAAAGAAAAGAGCTTTGGATAAATTGCTCCACAGGGTCCCTATCTGACTGCAGTTTGCAGCTGCTCTATGCTAGAATTTTTATAGAAGACTTTTTAGACTGCTTCATTCACTGCAGAAAGGCGCAGGTGTATTTTAAATTAGAAGTTACAGTGAAAATTCATGTGTGGTGCAACTTCAGCACATTGGAGTCCAGCCACTATGACTGTCAATATCTTTCATTTTAGTGAGCCAGACTGAATGTGACAGAAATCAGTCTGATATTTCCAGAAATACCTTCAGGACCTCACAAGTCATCTCAAATCAGGTTCTCTACTTAATATGATTAAGGTTAGCTATGAAACAAATAACCACTTTAATGATGCCTGGGTTGATGTTTCATAAAGCTGTCCTATACTATTTGGCATCTCTTTCTTCAGATCTTTTTACAATGTTTGCCACAACCAGAAATATATGTTACATTATGTAGGCTAAGCTATGTAATTAAAAGAATTAAAAATCAGTGGAAACAGAAAAGATGATTTCCTGAAACCTGTCCTACAGAATTAGAAGGTGTTATTGACTTACATACTCCTTACACATTGGGCAAGTAGTTCAAAGCAATTTTTTCAAGTGATCCCCAAATGTGTGTTCTTCATGCATGACAGCAATAATTGGAATCAATGGGAACAGGACTCCTAATGTGCCACTATATTACTAGTGCTATTATATAATACAGGTACTCAGAAAAAACAAGACAGTATTGTCAAGCCATGTTCCTAGAACTAGTAGATTCTTTTGATTCTTGTTTCTATATGTCTCATTTTGCATCTGTAAACTGACATAATGGTACTTTATCTTCCAAAAGTTGGGTTAAAACAAACTACTATGAAGAACACCAGTGTGATAGCAAAGACTGCTGTGGAAAGCTCAGGAGGGAACAGAAGTTCAAATAAAAAGTTTTAGTAATGTGCAGCAAATAAATGTGCCTATTGAACAAGGAGAAATTAAAATTTCTTATTAGCTGAGTATAAAGTAACTGTAATTTAGAATCAGCTGTTAGGACAAAGTCCCAGGAGGTGGAATGATAGTGCAAAACCACCTCATGAGGATAAAAGAACACACATTTGGAATGTAAGGATCACCGACTGCAGGCTTTCTGCTTTTCCTTTCAAAGGCAAACATTGAAAAATCAAGTGAAAACTGAAAGAAGCACACACTTACAAAGTTTTCTTTTTCCTTACAAGAAAACACCACACACAAGACCACTTTGCCTTTTTAGAGATTGAACTTCCAGCTGTCTTTTTCAAGCTACATTTTTTCCACGTTTTCTACATGTGTATTTCTCTAAAATATTGGCTACTGACCAAATCTGACACTTGGATGCAATTTCTACTTATTCTTGAAAAATTTTCAGAAAAACTGAAGCCAGGGGAAAATCTTCTTCAAAACAGAATGTGGCCTGTAGGATTTGGTGTAAGGCAACTAAAGATTTTCTCATGCATTTCTTCAATAGCTTTAAGTACCTTTTGCATCAACTTGCTGAAAAAAAATAACAGCTATACAACCTCTTATGTGACAGTGAAGTCAAGATGGGAGAATCTTGACTCCTGTACTGTATCTAGTAGAAAAACAGAAAGCTTCTCTCCCCTCTGCCCCAGAGACTTAGATCACCTCCCTGCTTCCTTCCCTCAGCTTTTGCATCTGGCTGCATGAATCTGACTCCTCCTTCCTCGCAGCTCTGGCACTTATTATTTGATGCCCCAGCAAGGCCATCCAACTACTGGCAACACACAATTCCTCATCAGAAACTATCCTGAGTTACAGAGACACGGAATAAGCACTTCAACTGATACAAATGAAGCATTAGAAAATCCCATGGAAGCAGGGAGAGAAGAAGCTGCCATGGGGCACAGGAGGAGAACACATCTCTTTTGAGAGTGAACTGCTATGTCAGGTCCTGCTTCTGGTATTACTCCTGTTCCCACTGGTATTACCAAGCAGGGCAGGCTGATTCTACCAGCATCTCCTACTGTTAGGCCAAGCCCCACCATTTGGTCTGCACTGGAGAAATTAAATAATATGTGTATACAAACGTAATTATTTTATTATTAATTGTGTTAATAATTCAGATCAAAAGAAAGGAAGGATAAAAATAAGCTCTAAGAGAAATAAAGCATTAAGAACAGAGTTTGACTTCTGTTTTCTGTGTCACATTTTTTTTCAAAGCAAGTTCATGTCAAAACTCCTGTTTCTTGGAAAGGATTATGGCTTTGTTTTTTCAAGCACCTGAGCTACAGTCTTTACTAAAAAGCAGATCAAAATCCTCCCACATTTTAGGATAATCCATTTCCTGCTCACCTGCAGCAGAGGACCCATTAGGAGGGCAAGGGAGCAGCAAGTCCTTTAAAATCAGTATTAACTCTGTTCATCTAATCCAAAAAGCTCTCTCTATGATATCATAGAAACAGGTATTTTGCTCTTTTTTCTATCTAGATTTCTAGAAATCATTCTCTTTTGTATTAAGATTGCATCTAACTTCCATTAGCCTACACATCTTCCAGAAAGTATTATGTTTTTATGTTATATTTGTATATATAAATTTACATACAAAAATTCAATTATTTTATACATTTATTTTACTTTTTATATGCATACATACAGAAATATAATTTAAAAAATACTTAATACTATTTCTAAAATGCAGACACTCATTTAGGACAAGAAATACTGAGCTGCATTTCTTACAAAGGCTCCTATGACAAAACAGACAAGAGTTTCATTAAATCTTGTCTCCAGTGACTAAACAATCTGCAGACAAGTCATTTCATAGCGCTTGATTTTGGAGCTATGAGCAGAGCTCCCCAGTCATGCAGAGCCAGATGGGGTTTTTAACCAATAAAGTGTGAAAATGGATGTTGCAAAACATTCCTGAATGAATCAGCATATTCTAGTGTTACAGTAGCAGAGACTGAATGGCAAAATAGGCAGCATAAATAAATAAATGTGTTGCTGTTTACATGATCAGGAGAAAGCATAGAAAAATAATTTAGCTTAGTATAATTCTTTTGAAAGCCACAGCAAATTGCACATTGCAATTAGTATTGGTCTTAAACTCTTAGGGTTTTCCCCTCTTTGCTAATAAAAACTGCTGCCATTATTTTAGTGGGGGATGCTTGGGGTAATTAATAAATCTTACCTATATTGAAAAAAAATATATAATGTAGGTAATGTTCTTTTTTCCTTGCTTTTAAATCAAGAAAACTAGGTACAGACAGGAAAAAAATTCTAACATCACTTAATCTGCCTGGTGCCTCCTTTGCCTCATGTGTTTCTCATGGTCTTTCACTTTTTTTCTCAGCAGCAGATACGAGACAAAATATGTATGATGTTCAATGACCAAATCAGATGTGTTTCAGTCACCAAAGCTCCTGAAGGAATGAGTCAACACACGGAATAGAAAACAAATGCCAAATAGCATTAAAAGGCTCACAAGGAAAACGCCATCTGCACCTGAAGCAGCTGGTGCACTCACCACACTACATCACTCAAATACTACTGGAAAAAAGCCACTAGAAATGATCGTGTCACAAACAGATGCAAGCACGAGGGACTGAACGGAGCTGGATCATCAGTGTATCAAGGGGACTTCTGAATATTATTCAGTAATCTTTTCTTGGTTATTCAACGTGATACATTAAAGCCACAGGGTGTGGTGGCTACAACGACATTGTGCAAGACTATTCACAAATTCTCTAAGAGGAAGGTCCCTGTGTCAGTGCTAGTGTTTGCATAACAGCATATAGCAAAAGAATATGGGCTGTGGAAACCTGACTCTAATTAAGCAAAATACAAATAAATAATAACTAGCATTTTTTAACCTCGTTAATAACATAAGAAATACTTTCTTTTAAAATGTACTCTTCAAAGCTCAGATTCTAAACTACATGAATGCCAAGGAAAGAAAACTGTCTTAGTAAGGTGACTGTGATAAACTGGAGAACATGGGCACCACACTAAATGTCCAATAAAGCAAAGACGAAAATCATTATAAACAACAAATACTTATGGTTAGATGAGAATCACATCATTAAGCTTGGCAGTTTCAGAACCCCACAATAGGCTTTTTTTTTAAGAATTATAATTCTTGGTAATTAAAGATTCAAATAATTTACATAATCTTAAACACCACTTGCTAATTCATTAATACATTGCTTGTGAAAATTATTTAAATCAAATTCTCTCTGTATAACACTGATAGGAGGTAGTAGGTTAGGTGCTCTTCATTTTAAAGCTTTTTCTTTTCTGCTTGGCAGCTTGGAACCAACAGTGGATTATATTCAGTACTTACTGCAAATATGATTGCACTTTTTTGCCAGATTTTTATTGTTTTATTTGTTTTATGTTTTATTCTTCAACCACAAAAAAAAACTTGGGCTATTTCTACTAAAAACATTAACTTCTCTAAAAGAAAAGGCTTTTCTTCCAACATTTTGTGTTGGAAATAAAATTAAATGATCTTTTATTATGAATAAAACAAGACTAAAAAGGTACATCTCAATATATGGGGCAGGAAAAATACTAAAAGAAGACATAAAGTTTTTATTCTCTCTTGACAATAGTATATTATGAAATGGTAGTCACTAAGAGTTGTCAACAATAACTTGCTGGATCAACTCTGCTAAGTATTATTAACTTCTTTTACCTGGAAATCTATTTCATTTAAACTGCTGTATTTCTTAAAACCTGTTACTATTATTTACTGAAGTATTATAGATTCCATTAGTATCTCATACTAATTACATATAAACAAATGTATTTTTAAAATAAAAGGTTGGGATTTTCTTTAGAAGTCCAAGTCATGTCATATTTCCATACCTAAACCAAGGGTATTTACAGCAAACAGGAAATACTGAAGACATGGTGATTCCACATTGATATTTTTTTTAAATATCTCAACCTTAAGTAATAGGTAAAACATTTTTTTACATGTTTGATGTTTGAGCACAAACTCAGAACTCTTATGGTTGATAAGAATTTCTTGTGACTATATGTGTCTCCCAGATTAAGAACTCACAGTACTTTAATTAAATTTTGCTAATGTCATTCAAGGCAAAGCACTATTACTTCAGCCTTCACTGATGACATGGAAAATACATACACATCAATGGGGCACCTAAAATAATTCATACATAAAAACCCTCTCTTCCAGCTAGAGTCTCTTGGCTGGACCAGAGTTGATTCAACTGGATGCAAGCCCATTCACTCCAAAAGAAGGGCATGGAACATCCCAATTAGCTATGCTTGTGATTTTATTAACAATTTGTTTAGAAGTGAATGTAAGCTGACACATTCAATTTGAACACAGATGAAAGCTGAGCTGGATACAGACCTACTGCAAAAGTATGGCAAAATACAGTACCCCATTTGTTTTGAGCTATTTTTCTGATTCTATTTTTACTCACTGTGATTTACCACCAGTATCCTCTGGGTGATAGTTAAGGAAACAGATGCTGGGAATCTCTGTCCCTTCAGTTCCTGAGAGGACAGGTCTGACTCACACTTGTTCCTAGTCTCTCCTTTGTACTCATACATGCAAAGGGTGGTTGTGTGAAACTTAAATTACTGCTTGATTTCCAGTTTCTCATTGCCAGTTTCCTCAAAGTTTCCACTTACACATTTTACAGCTTCACCAATTTCATTTGAGCAGCATTTTATTACACATTTCCCTTTCCAAAACCTAAACTGCATGTTCCCAGGATAAAGTTAAATTCTTTTATTTTGAAGTGTTCTATTTATTTGGGATTTTCCAATGAAACTGGATAGAAAGAAAATTTACAAATCCGAGACAAAGTTGAAATTAATTTTTAACAGATGTTTTTGTCTGAATTTTTCCTCCACCAGTTTGAACAAATGCATATATAGAACATATATAGAAATACTGAACAGAAATAAATGCAGCCCATGTCTGTTTATGAGGCAATCATGGAACTTTCCATTGTCTGTGTGCGGATATGAAAAGGCTTGCTGGCTTTCACTGACAGACTGCAGTGCTCAGCAGGGTGCAGGAAGAACTAGATCGAAGGTATGGGCAAGCCAGCAGCAGTGTCCCTCCTGGCTGACAAAAGCGATATTTCATGACACAAAATGCTATTTTATTATTTTGGATTTTTATTATTATTATTTTGAAAATGTTGCACTGAACACACCTTCTAGTAATGAAAGAGTTAAATGACACACTTGATTTCATTCGTAGAAGAGTTTTATTTGACTAGAATTAAAATCATAGAACAGTTCAGAGAAGAGGTCCAGCGTCATTTAGTAATAAGTTGCCCTGGCTGAGTTTCTAGGAGGAATAGTCACAATATAATTAATCTGGTGGAACAGCTGGATACACAGACTGCAATTAATTTTGCTCTGAATATTAAGAATTCTACAGTATTTGAAAAGAAATTGTATCGGTCAATAGATTTTTGAATTATGTAGGTTGTGGGCAATAAAGCAAATCATTTTTGCTATTGTAAAACTTGTTTAAATCAACTGAATTATTACAGTCAATCCTCATACTTAATAAATCTGTACTAGTATTCATTTATGTGAGAAAAACCCAGATTCATGTTTCAACTTCTAACTAAAGAGGCAAGAAAAGTTTTAAATAAACCACCAGACTACTTTCAATAAGCTGAACAAATGGGAAGCGTTTACCGTTTCCTTGTTCATCACGTTAAAATCATATGAGAACACTGCATAACTAATATCTATATATAAGACACTTGTTTCTTGACTATGCAGAGATATAGGCAGTATCTCTTTAATGGTTTCTTTCTGGGAATATTTCTCCAATAAGAGCTGGACTTTTAAGCAGATGGTCACTGCACAAGAAACAGTTGAACAGTGGCACCCAGAGGTGAAAAGTGTACTGTTCCTGAAGAGATTCCATTTATTTTAACCTGTTTCTCATATTTCCCTTCTGTCATTTCCATCTTTACTTTACCAAGTAACAAATGCCAAAAAATAAATGCTGCAATTTGGATGAACATCCTCCAGAGCTTAAAAAAAAAAAAAGCCTGCTTTGTAACAACTATCATAGTTGGCAACACATTTTAGAAACACATTTTTCCTACACATTTTCTCTAACAAAGAATGGGATAAAAATAACCATGGAAAAAAACGTATTCTCAGATGCATCTCCTTAGATGGAATTCTGAAGCCATAAAGCCTTGCACTCTCCCTAAATTGACTAGCTGAAATTAATGTGCAGGATTATAACAGGAACCCAAGCGTACAGGTTGCTGGATTTTAAGAAAAAAATCTTGGGATCATAGGACAAATCGAATAATAGCTGATGCAAACTGTCCAAACTATCTCAGATGCCTTGACTTCAGATGTTTAGTAAAACCTATTGTATCATTTTCATAAAAGCATCAGGTTGAGAGCACCACTCCTTGGTGAAGACCTCCCTATGCCCCTTTGCCAATATCTAGTTTTAGATAAATTAATATATTCATTATAAGCATGCCAGTTATTAATTTCATAAAAACTTTAAATAAATATAAAGCTGCTCAGCACCAGTCCTAGGAAGGCCCAACAAAAGGCCCATTGCTTTTTAATTAGAAAGGCCAGACTTCATCAATTTGTAATGCATGCCTGCACCTTTCAGTTAGAGCGGGACTCTGTACTTGGGCTGAGCTGCAGCAAACCTCATCCACACTTGCTAAGGATGCTCAAAACAACATTCCACTTAACAGACCATAATAGGCAAGCATCTGCTCAAATGAGAAGATAGAAAGTGCCTGGAATGTTCCTGATGATTTTGCCTACTAGCAAGACCTTTTGTCTGCTCTGCTCTTCATGCCAGTTGTTAATAGTATTGTTATTGTTATTATCATCATTACAACAATCACTATTTATTATCATGTAAGGAGCAGTGGTAATGTGGTGGGCAAAATTTCTGTATCTGCATTTTCAGCCCATTCATAAGGAAGGAGTTTCCACAAACTGCAGAGACAAATGTTCCTAAAACTGTATCTATAACCACTGTGTTCGGGATTGTAGTTAGACTTCAATCCATACAAACTCCGTCAACGGAATTCAACTTCTAATAGTTTATAGGGTAGGACATTTCTCCACATATGCGTTTCAAGCAGGATTTTAATCAAATATTTGAAAGCAAATATGGAAGGGAATTATGGCTTTATGCAAATTAATATCCTTCCTCTCCCCATCATTCCTTCACTTTCCTACCTCTTTATTAAGATCTCAACCATTTGTAGGAAATGGTAGTTGCAAAGCCTGCAAGGCAGACTCGCTGCCATAGAGCTACGTGGGGGATTGAAGACGCAGGAGCACGGCTCTCCGTACAGCGATCCCATAATGATCGCCAGCAAATGATTATATAATAGGAATTGTATGGACTGACGCTGTTTATGGCATGTTTTATCCCGGCTGAATGCCGCCCGTCAATCCCGGCGCAGGCCCAGCTCCCGCCCTGCAGGGCCGGGCCGGGC
>WAAE01018144.1:106689-127070 GCA_013400495.1 Nicator chloris | reverse complement strand
CCTGGCGGCCGCGCCGCGCAGGGTCGGCCCGGAGCGCGCAGGCCCGCCCGGGACCGCTCCCAGGCGGACATACAGGGCACGGATCCAAGGCACCGATGCAAGGCCCCGATCCAAGGCACTGATCGCCAGGCACTTCGGGGGCCGTGTACAATTTGCTGCTTGCGAGAAGGCCTAAATAAAAGCACCGTTCGAATTCCTCATGAGCATCAGCACTAGATCAGCTCAACGCTAAGAATGGACTGTACTTATTACTATGTGTTACTACATTCGTTTTTGCCTCAGGCGTCCAGAAAATATTTCAGTGAGCCTAATTATAATCATGTTTGGCTGTTTTTTCAGATCAATGTATGATCTCAGAGATACAGACAAGGATTTGGCTATATTTGTTTTGGATTTTGGGTTCTAGTTCCCAGAAAATGTCATCTGAGATCTATTCCCTCTGAAACAAATGTCACTTAAACGCATGGCCAGAAATGTAAAACTTAATAACTCTTTTTAGAGCACGGTTTCTCTCCCAAGATTGTGCTGTAAAGAAGGTGTAAAAATAAATAATACTTATCACCTGCCAATAAATAAAGGCAAAACCTTTTAATTCCATAAAAGGACATTGAAAGAGGAGAAACATTTTATGAAGGGACAGAATAGAAAATCAGTACATGATTCCTTCCACAAAAGTACAGAATGTTCTCTTTTCTGTAGAAGTACACGTGTGAATATATGTGTAGGGGGAAAAATGCAACACACAACAAAATAAAAAGAGCAAAAGAAATCAAAATATCAGTTCACTCCTACTGATAACAGGAAGAGAAACATCGAAACAGAAATGGATTTGCTTTTTCAACATCTACATGAAGGTAAGTACAGTGTAAGAGATGGAGAGGAGGATTCACCCTTCTTTGTAGACATCTCTTTATAATGCACTGCTCTTTAAAAACTATCAAAGAAAACAACATTGCTTCAACCATTCCTGCCTTACGTGCAGCACCCACGCTGACATTCTCATTCATCCTGCTCCCAGACCCCACAATGCTAACACTGAGGAGACCTGCTCATATTTAACTGCACGTGTTATACTCTCAGCCAAAACACACATTTTGCTGTTTTGTAAACACTGCAGCTTATTCTGCTTGGCTGTGGTGATCCAAGAAGAAAACAGATCTATAGTTTAGCATTAGCGGATTAAACATGAAAAATTGCTCTTGCAAATTGTCCTTTAATAATCTTATCTGCTGCTTAAGAAAGAAAAGAAAGTGTGCAACAGAAAGAAAAGGTTCTCAGTCTCTTTCACATACACCCCAAAGGCCTTACCCACAGAGCAAATGAGCAGCCAAAACTTCTGCTCTTGTCAATGAAAGAAAGCATTCATGGGCTGCACAGATAATACATAGTACAGATTTTCATCATTTCTGGCAAACTAAACTGCCAAACAATGGAATCAATGGTGTATTTATCTAATCTAATTTTCCACCACTTCAGGGGCATTTATAGGAGCTTCTGTGAAGTACAGTTTTAGACTAAGCTATCTAGCTTGGGACAGCAGTTGGCAAATTTTCCCTGAAGTATTACAGATTATACTCCCCCCTTAAAACAGAGAATCAAATATGCCTGTGAATGTCATTACTCCTACTGTTGGCTCATATCTTGTTTAAAAGTTAGATAAAGGAAAAAATTTAGTTTTCCATTAAAAATGAAACATTTTTCTGAGAAAACAGTTGATAAAATGGAACTCCACAAGAAGTTTGCCCAGAAAAAATATCTCAAATCGTGTATGCAGGGCACAGAACAGACCTGGCTGTGCTCGGCACACGTGAGGACAACATTTCCATTTCTAACTTCAGTGTCTCTATGATTACAAGGTTATAGAACACTTAAACAAAATTATTTGACATAGTTAAACTATAGCAGCATCATGTGACCTAATTAAATGCTATGTCTGGATAGATGTGAATTTTGTAGTAAGTAAATCAATTTTACAGGTTTTGTTACTATTTACAAAAACATATTAAACAAAGATCATTACATAAAGCCTAAAATTTTAATTTGAATCTACATTGGTAGATTCTTAGGCTATGCATTATGTAAATTCATATTATTTCATAAAATCAAATTCATATTATTTAGTAAAATCAAATGATAGCAGTGTGCTGCCCATCTGATTTTAAGTAACCAATACACTTATCAAAATGACAGTATTATTTTTATAGCTGCCTGAATGTAAAAATAAGTTCTGTTTGATATATAATGTTTATATTAATCCTTTTAAACATTTGCTGCCATTCACCCCATAGGTGATCTCTGCAAAATGTGTTGAGTGATTTATTAAGGTCTGACCCAGCAAACTGCAGAGAAGGCTCACATCCCAATGACTTCAGGAATGAGCTTCTCCATGAACCTTCGAGGATCAGGCTCTGAGGATTTGGCAATTCTTTTGGGCTGTGGTTTTGCTCAGATTTTTCTATGCTAACGTGCTTAATCATGCTTTCATTGTGTACTGAGGTCAAATAACAGCTCTATCCAAATTCCTCTTTCTAGGCAAAATTTTCAGTTAAGTCAATGTGAGTTTGAGTAATAAAGGAATGAAGGTATGAGTAAAAAATTTATCACAACTAAATGTTATGTGGCAAAGTTTACTTAAGGATTTTATGCTACACAGATTTCACAGTCTAGACCTGAAAAAATACAGCTATCATAGTTAATAGTTAATATAGAAAATATAGCCAAAATATTTCTGCTATAATGAGTTGTTTGTGCACCTAAAACTAATATTCACCAATCCTATCTGCCTTTCTTTCCTGAGAATTTTCTTCTACTACAAAGCAACATGTAAATAAATCAATGGAAGAATACTGGAAAATATAAATAAATAGTAGTTATTCAACTGCCAAAAAGAAAACCCATTCTTCTAATTTTTCTTGTTTTCTATTTGCCATTATAGTCCAGAATTGTCTCTTTTTTTCTTGATATTTTGAAACCTGTCTGTTAAGTAACAATGGTCCTGACAATCCAAAAGGCATTTGAAAGGATCCAGAAGATTTATCGGCTTGTGATTGAATTGATTGACTAAGTAAAATAATAATTCTTTTTGAAAAATATATACTGTGTTTTAGAACACAATGTAAGAGAACTCAGTATTATAACAGGTAGCCTAATTTGAACATGAGTAAAAAGACAGCAGAGCATTCTTAAATTGTGGAAAAAAAATGTGTTGTTCTTTCAGTTGTGTCTTTGCTAACAATTTGGAAGCATCCATTGTACTACTACCACAGTGTTATTGAGCTAGTTTTATTAAGGCAAATTTATAGCAATGTTAGAAATTAATACCACTCTTATTTCCTCCACTGCCTGGCTTTATTGAATGCCATGGGGCATATTAATCAGTAAAGCCAAGTAGTGCATGAAATAAAAGTATAAATTAACCTGTAACATGAATGTAAAAGGAGGCTTAATAAAATAGAAATAAATAACACTTAATGATAATCAACCCCGCCTGGCTTAACCAAGCACAGAGTGCAATAATGCTATCACCAAAAAAAGTATTTAAACAAAGTTTAAATCATGATGCAAACAACATCATTTACAAAGTAATACTTACTCCACTGTATTGTTTAAACACACATAAGATTCTATAAAGACCCCCACCTTTCTACCCTGACACCTCTTCATGTAAATTCCTGCCAGCTTTGGGAGCAGGCCTGAGGTACAATGACCATGAAAGGGAGAACGATTTCCACACAATTTTCACATTTAGATGTAACTGAAAAAGAAGTCTGTTTGCATACACCCAAAATGTATCTCCAAATATCAGCTATGACCAGAACAGTCTTTTCAAGCCTATTTCACACAGGTGAACTGTACACAACGTGTATAGTGATTTATTAAGGGCTTGACCTTGCAAGTGTGTGAAGTCATTTTAACCTGTACTTAAATTTATGCTGTGGTTTTTCCAAAGGCAGCATGCTCTGAAGTATAACGGAACAGGTTTTTTAAGGGAAAGTCTCTTCTTTCCAGGGTACAAGAAACTCAGCACAAATAATTACTCTCATTACACAAAACGATATATGCAAATCTTTGCAAAATTAAAGATTATTTTGTAATCAGAAAACACTCGACAGCTTATCTTTTCCCCACAGTTACTGAACTTCCAGCGAACAGACATTTGCCCACATTCTCATATATAATGACTACATATATGAAAATATGTGCATTTGCAGAAACAACAGGGAAAAATGGCCAAAATCTGTCAGTACCATAAAACACCGATGTGTCTGCTCCCTCTGCTGGCTCTGCCGCAAAGCTAACTGTGGAACACCTACTGTGATTGCTGTGCTACAACAACACTCACACAAACGTGGAACAACTTTGCTAGAAATACCGAGCAACAAGAAGATGGATAAGCCGAGAAATTCTGCATGAGTAACAGCACACATCACAATATAGACATGATACTAGAGAAAATATTGCAAATTCAAGTGTGTACTACATTGGAGTTCATCGCATCCCAGTTGTGGTATCATTATGGAGGTGTACTAACATCAGATATAGACAAAATTTAACAGATACAGTGAGCTACACTTGAGACACTGTTTGGGTGGTGGAACCAGTATTAATTTAATTACTTCACATTTTCAAATTGAACAAAATAGACTTGCAGACTGGTTACATCCAAGAGTATCTAGTCTCTAACAGAAATAGTTAGGGATCATAATTTGCAGAAAATGTAATGACACTGAACAGGAGGCAAGCTTAACATTTAGTCCAAGTGAGGTCCCCATACTCTTGGATGATGTTTGCTAGGAGTTTTGGCAGCTGAACTCCTAGCAAACGAGTTGAACCATCTGTAGCAGTTTCCTGACAGATGTGGCCAACTCCCATACCAGGCACTCCATCTTCTGACACAGAGCTCTGTGGAGGGCTCCAGTGACAGCATTCCAAGGGGAAGGCAGAAATGGTGCCCTCAGGTACACAAATAGGGAAGCTCTTTGTAAATAATAAAGCAGCTGTTTGGTTGGTTGTTTTTGTGGGGCTTTTGTTTGTTTCTTGGGGTTTGTGTGATTTTTTTCTCTTTGTGTTTTTTATTGCCAAAGGGCTTTTGAAACACATTCCTCTTGATTTCAAAATTATTATGATGCTTTTTTCCCACTTCATCAGCCATGGTATCACATTCTACTCCAACAACTCCAACACAACATCAGTGGATTTAAAGGAATGATTTGACAGCTCAATTTAGAAAGGGTTTTTTTAAGGAGGTTTTTTTTTGTTTTGTTGGTTGGGGTTTTTTTTTGTTAGTTTTTTTGTTTTGTGTTGTTTTGTTTTGGGGTTTTTTGTTTGTTTTTGTTTTGGTTTGGTTTTTTTGTTTTGGGGGGGGGTTTTGGTTTTTTTTGTTTGTTTGTTTTTTTTTAATTAAGCTTCATGCTTAAACTCTGGATTTTTCTAAGCCCACGGAAATTAATGTATCATACAGATTTTTAAATACAAAAATTTCAGAGTTTTATGAGATGCACATACATAATGTATCTCATATACATGAGATGTATCCAGTTTAGAATCCACTAAATGTGTATTATTTCAGTGCAGTATTAACAAGACATGTTCTAGAGTAATAAAGAACACAAACTGCTAAATTTATATCTTATCCAGTAGTAATGTGAAAAATAAACTTTAAAATACCCTTAAAATTTTAATTTAAAGCACAAAAAGAAAAAATTAACCTGTAGAATATAATTTGTTGATCTCAAATTCAAAGTGTGTACCTAATCTTCTATGACTGTTGCAACTGGGCAACACATGATATGTTCTTTAAAAAACTAAAACCTTATTTATTGAATCCGAAGTTACGTAAATGTTCAGACTATCAATTTATAGAATAAATCAAACAATTTAAGTAATTAATTAGGCAACAGCATTAAACACATATTATAAAGCCCACAGTTAAGAATTCAGTGAAGATTCATACTTGCATTTTAGTATTTTAAGGAATATAGGGTTTTTTCCACTGAAATATGCCCTGTAGTATTAAATTAAAGCAATTGTGTTGCAACAGCACAGGAGAAAAAGGAGGAAGTGCACACCTGTCACAAACACACTGGAAAGGAAAGGGGACCAGAAGGAAATGTATGATAAAACCATGACAGTATTACATCAAGTTAATATTTTAGGCACCTCTTTTAAACAAATTGCTTCTGCGTCTAACTCAGCTGATCAATCTCATACAAAAATAATTCCGTTTTCTTCATTTCCTTGGATTACAAACATCCCTGTATTTTTCCACCAGTGTAGTCACATTAGAGTGGAAGTAAGATTGTGGCAGCTCTGCTTGCTGCTGGCAGCTGTCACTAACATGAGATCTATCTTCACAAATATTATTACAAGTGTGTTCATCTGAGTCGGCCTTATTCACAAGAGCTGACCTTCGTGGCTATGTCTGACATTTAAAAAGTAAAGTTCTGCTTTACAACCTTCAGTGTGTCTTCAGGTATAAATTACTTGAAGGGTATTAGTAATAATAATTGATTTTAACAGTAAGTAATAGAGTTATAAACAGCTCCTACTATTTAATGAAAGAAATGCTTCATCTTCTGGTTTTATTTATTAGTATTCAAGAGCCTTCCACAACCTCACGAAGATTGGTTATTGCTTAATTAAACTGGAAAAGATGACCTGTCAATGACTCCTTGTTAGAAAGAAAAATAAGTTATTTTTACATTTCTTTACAAATGTTCTTAAGGGTTGCTTAGTTTTCTTTTCTGTTGTGAGCTTGTATGAACACAGACAGTGCATAATGAATAAAGAATTGTTAGAAATTTCCTCTCACGTTAATAAAATACAGGACTTTTTTTTTCATCTTAGTAGGGTGTATCAGCTAAATAAATAGAATCATTTAAGAGTTTTGCCCTGCATTGGACACACTAAAGCTCTCCTTAATTTGCACAAGTGAATCAATTGCAGAAACCTTCTAAGCATCTTTCCGCTGCTCACAACTGAAGTCTACTGCATTTTTTAAGAAATTCAGATTTCCAGCAAAGTAAAAGAGCACCTGTAGGGTCGTAATGCATAAGAAGTGATGTTCACATGTGAAAAACTAAGGATTAAAAGGATTCACTGGCAAAAGGTCTGATGGATGATACAATTACTCCATCAATAATGGCAGGAAGGTTTCAAATAAACAATACCTAACTAAATCCAACGGTACAACTATAGCAGTGGCTCATTTCTTTTTACATTTTTTTGGTCACAAGGTACTGAAAACTGACAAATAAAACTTAATGTCACGTTATCATGACGCAAATAAAAATATACCGTACACTTAGATAAATGTCACACTTGAGACACTGTCTATCATCTCTCACCGCTAGCTGGCACCCTAGCTTTAAAAATGCAGTGATGTATCTGGTTTATATCTTACTAATTAACAAGCCAGCTACCCAATTTTTAACAGAAAACAATTACTCAAAGCAAACAAGAAATATTTGGGGCTATAAACTAAAATGAGTCTGAAAGCAATATTCTCAATGATGACTGGTATGATACATCCTGCAAAGGGAAATGGATAATAGTTAACAGACTCAGGGAGTGTTTTTATTACATGAAAATAAACGGTACTGTGCACAAATGGGAGAGTCTGATATTTTTGCTGCTGGCTGGGAGACCGTAGGGGTCAATATCTTGGGTTATGAAGAGGATGAACCCCAATAAACTGCCTCCCTTACTGGGCTTTTCATCCCAAATTAACTCAGAGGCCACTTCAGGTTCACTCCCAAAGAAGCAGCTTTATTGCACCAGCTAATAAATTTCAAAGAGTCTGTCTCCTTCACTGGCTTCCCTTTTCTCATTAGAGCCTGCGGCTTTCATTGTCTGCTGGCTGGATACAGATGCTCTAAGAGGCAGGGCCCTGGTTTCCATTCTCTGACTGCAGTGGTTCTGACATTGCAGTCGACTTCACTGCCATGTTCTGCTCCAATTCTTTCAGACCAGCTGCTGTGGGCTGACCTAACGCATGCACTGCGACATGAACTCACACATCCAGGCCCACACAAAGGTCAAAGCAGGGACTACAAGCCAGTCATTTACCACTCAGACTCAGAAAAAGCCAAAATAATTTCAGGCAACTGTTCTAAACTGTCTATGAAATTTATATTTATTTAGAGGTTGGACAAAGAAACTGATAAATGGGCATCTAAATACCAATAACAGAGCATTGATAAATCATAAATATATCATTTTAATGGCGAATCTCTCAGCTGTGGTCTGAATAGAATAGATACTTCCATAATGTAAGAAAATCTTTCCTAAAAAGAAAATAAAGCCTTCTCTACTATGGGACAGGTTCTGTGCAGCTGTTAATCAAATCAAAAGTCACTGTGAAAGTTAGGATACACTGGCAAGATTTCAGTATCAGTAACGGCAGTCATGTGAAGAGAACCCTGCTATTCTGGCTGTGGCACCATTAAACAGTATAGGTCATAAAGTTACATGTATTCATTTTACAATCTTCCATAGGACCAGAGAGAAGAGAATGTACATTTTGAACAAGAGTGCTATAGATGTTACGAATTCAGCAGTTGGTTCAGGAAAATAGCTAGCTGATACATAGCTCTTTCCCAAGAACAACCACAAAAAACTATCACACATTAACTTACACTGTTAGCTATGCAGGAAAAGAAGCATTCTATTTCTTACTCTGAAAAAGCCACCTCCTGTGTAACTGTATAATGACATTTTTGTCCTACCTAACAGGGAAAGGCAGAACTTTGTCTACACCTTCATTATGATCTACACTGGTCAGATTCTGCCCTGAGTATACTCCAGCAGCACTGCCAGGCCAGTCTGCAGCCTGCTTTAAGCACTGCACCTCCATGCAGCTGAAGAGCAGGCAAAAGGCAGCTCCCACCCCCAGTGCTGAGCAGAGTGCAGATACAGACTGCACTCGTGTTTCCAGGGTAATCACTGACGTCACGGCAGCGCTGCTGTCTAAAATGACACCATCAGTTCTAACAGCTTGACTTGGAAGACTATGCATGGAAGGATTTGGGTTAATAAATACAACTATAACATATATTCAAACTGGTATGGCGCAAATACTTATCTACCCAATGAAAAAGAAAAACAAACAAAATACTGGAAAGATATGGAAGGAATCCACCTAGAACAAATTCTTTCTAAACCGTGTTTTAAATCTCTTCAAGTAGTTTCATATTTGCTAATGAATTTCATTCTTCACTTCACAAAAGAGAGATATTTTGTGTTTTGCAAAGGCTTATTTCAAAACGAATTTTATCTTGTAAGAAAAAATAATATATTCTCATATTCCTTCCTTGGCATGTAACACTTGCGAAGTTCCTTCTGTAGCCAGATATTTTGAGTCTTTGTTTTGTGTAATAAAAACTGTCAGTAAACAACAAACTAGTTCCCCCTAATTTTTACAAAGTCATTGAAGTTGACACCTTTTTGCCATATATGCTCCACAGGGTAAACAATGCCAACATCAACTAATCATAATGTTAAGAATGTGATGGGTTTGCCATTTTCCAAAGTTATTTTGAGGTCATTTTTTTAGTCTTGCAAATAGTCCACAGGGCAGCCCCTTGTAACTGAGTCAATTCCACAGAATTCAGGCCAGGAGGCAATGGGGACGGAGGATCATAAATTGGAGAAAACCTCGTCTTAGTGAATGCAGCAGCAGAGAAGCCTGTAATGGCTGCAGTATAATAAAGAACTGTTAGAGTTAATCCACTGCTATCTGTCTTTATTTTGCTAACCCAGTCGAGTGGACACCACAGCATTGAAACTACATTAATCAAAATTTGGAATGACCTGCTTTTCATTGCAAACTGCAGTTATCTTTCTTTACTGATTGGCCTTGACCTGTCAGCTGCATTTGGTACTGCTGACCCTGGGGGTTCTCTCCAAGAGCCTGGAGTACTACGGAAGGTTGTCTGACTCTGTTCTTGCTCAGTTTAATTCATATTCTACTCAACATGCCCATTTTATTTCCAGTAGAAATTGTTCATTTAATTGCATTGTAAGTTTTATGGGGTATGCCCCAGGCTGCATTCTTTATGCCAAGCTTCTCAGTATTTATATGTGGAATGGTGGGGGGCAGGGGGAATGACTCACTCACAAAGCTAGACCAGGCTTCATAATGCCTGTAATTTTCACTGCCTTAAATTCTCTACAAAACTGTTTGGGGAAGAAAACAAAATGTATATGTCATGACTTGAGGTTGATTTAACAAATGCATTGTTTTTACCTGAATACTTTCAAGACAGGTTCATCCTCTTTTTAGGAATTTAGCAACCTTTCTTCAGTGCTAGTTTATATTATTCTGGTAAGAGACCTATATTACAACTTTGTATCTAACCAACTCCAAAGATCATTGCATGACAGCCTTAGTACTAAAAACTCAAAGAGTTCTTACTCAAGAACTCAGTATTTCTTCATATAATACAATTTTAGTGATGTCAAATGTATTTAATATCTTCCTTTGCAAAAGGGGTTCCGGTTTGATATTCCCAATCCTGATTCTTCCCAAAGAAATAGAAAACGTTGTAGTATAGCATATATCTACGTTCCTTGGGGTGTTTGCCAAAACAGAAGACTTTAAATCTGACACTGCTTAATCTATTCAATTACTTAATCTATGTATTAAGAAATGGTTTCAAATATTATGCCATACAAAGCCCACCACTGTTATTAGTAAAAGGCAAATTGTACTCTTGCAAGTAACACTAAGTTTCCCACTCCTCTTGGACACTGTCAAAATTAAGAGAAATATTATATGACTTAGCAATGTAATATTGAACTAACAACATAGGATGAATTAAAATTTTGTTCGTATCTTGAATAAAAAGATTACTTCAACAAATAGGATTGAATTTATGCTTCAAAATGTTTTAATATGCAATAGAAATGATATAATAATCAATAGCATCATTGTTATGAAATTGAAAAATTTAGATCCATCATCCAGGAATAATCTGGATACAGTTGATCTAATAATTCTTTTAAAGAATGATTCCTTCTTTACCAAGGACCAACTACAAGGGAATGTTGTGCAGTTATAATATTTAATTAAATTTACTTTGTGTTATATCAGCCATCTTATTTTAAAACTAAAAGTAGAAACTGAAGAAAAATACAAACTATAAATATAAAAATAAAATTATCATTAATTTAAATTTTTTACAATATGTTTTTCAAAACAGATGATAGCAATAAAAATGGAAGAGAAACAAAAATAGAAAAACAAAAGGAAGATACAAAAAGAGCAAGGCTGCAGTTCACCCATGAGTAAAAGCAAAGTAAAGACAATGTCTATCAAGAGATCAGAAAACAAACCTGGAAACAAAACATCTCCAGACTGTGAAAAAATGCAGCTTGGAATTCACATTTTGTGAACTTGGACATATCACTAGAAAAGTAAATGAAACCCTTGGAAATCCTTTAGCCTATAAATATAAATAGATTTGAGCAAACTCTAGATGGACTCTGTTGTTTATTCTGCTATTATTTGATCTAATTTTTTACTAATTCTAACTGAATGAATACCAATTACCTTTTCTGTAAGTACAATCACAAAGAAGTCCATAGTCTGAAATTCACCAAGCACTTAGAGAGAAAGACAAAGGGGTTTATGTGTTTCCATAACTTGCCCCAAATAAGTTCATCAAGCCCCTTCTTTCTGGTATCACTTCCCTTTGCTATCTATTATTTTTAAGAACAACAGGAAAATAAAGAAACAAAGTAACATATTCTTTGTGATTAACTCAGAGCCAATGACTTTCTTCCTTGCCATGCCTCACCTTGACTTCTTTTCCCTGAACAAATTCTGTCTGTTGAGCAGTAATTCCTAGGGCAGTATTGCCAAACCAATAAAACAAAATGCATTAATTATATTCAGCTTAACTACAATTGTAGCAAATACATTACAAAAAAGGAAAAACATACACACTTTCCACTTTTGATGAATGTCACAAATTACTCATAACAACATGTGGCACCAGAACAGAAATGAGCCAACAGCTGCAGAGATTTAAGTCATTTGCACAGTGCCTGTTGTCTGGTACCTCCCCTGCTGGAAGTTACCATCTTCAGAAAACAGTGGGGAAGGGGAGTGTGGGCCGACACTTCATCATGGAGTGTAGGATTCAATTACAACAGAAGTCATAACCAATCTGCCAGTAGTAAAAAAACAAACAAACCCACAAAACCCAAACCAAAACAAACAAAAACACTCCCCACACCGAAAAAGTATTCCAATTCAGCACTATGAAACCAGCATTTTGCCAGATTTTATTAGAAACACATAGAAATACACGTATCAGAAACACATTCCAGCCACCAGAAGTAGCAATAAGCCATTATATATTAGCTGAACTTTTCAAAATACTCATAATTCTGTGTGTATCCTGTGTGTATTTATAACACAATTCTTCCCAGAATGGTTAAAACACAGGTAGTTCTCTTCCTAAGTCATCCCACCTAGACTGTGAACTCACAAGGCTGCAGCATCATGTAGCAAATTTCCTATGCAGTCCTCAGTGGGAACAGGAACATTCATAGAGCTGTCAGAAGAGAAGCTGTGACCAGGAGACTCTCAGGAAGGTTTGAGACAGTTTTGGCAAGTCTGAGGAGACGTTCAGCACTGGTGGGTGTCATTCAGTAGTAAATAACTGGGTTCTGGCACACTAATAAAATTTCTGTAAGGCAGGCCACAAAGCAGCACAGCCCCTGCTATGAGGAACTGAAGGTTTGTGGGAGGTTATCAAGCTGAGATAATATTTAGCAGCAAATAGTGGGGGCAAGTGTGTTCCAAAAGAGACTTTATTTTATACCAAAATATTCCTTTCTCCTCATTACTTTAACAGAGAAGTAATTCAACAACTGTTTTGGTCCAGTAGTCATCTTTGATTAGAGAAAAGCAGCTTGCTACTGCATATATGTATAGGAGTCTTTCGAGAACAGACAAACTTTATGTTTCATTTTTACTGGAATACCATTAAAATAAAACCCTAATAATGGGATGAAACTTGCACAGACATTTACAGCTTACATATTGCCAATCCTAAGACTCAAATGCATGTAAACCACTTGGAAACATACAAACTTGGGACCTCAGATCCTGATTTCACAGGGGAAAAGAACAAACAAACAAAAAAAAAAGGAGTTGGGTTCAAAAACTGGACTGTACTCAGATTTTAAAGTCAATATTGACAGATTTAATCCAAAGGTCAAACCAGGAAATGCTGCCTCTTGTCATTAAAGAGAACTAAACAGAAAAAGGAAGAGCTTTAGGCTGGTAGCTGATGTTTCAGTAGTGCTGCAGTCATGTATAATTTAATACTCCATGACTGGCTAATAATACTCTTCTTTGTGTTCCTATCACAAGTTTTGCAATAATGGTCAAGATTTGTGGTTTCCAGCAGTCAGCCTGGAATATTGCCTTCCTGCTCGAGGCCTGACATAGTAGTCCTAATTTTCCACTGGGATGTGCTGTATAATTGCATCTGCTTTCTGAAACTCTTGCAAGGGTGTGAAGCTAAAAAAATAGCAAGACAGAAGCTTTGTTTGGGCACCAGAATGCAGAACATAAATAAAAATAACTAATTAATTCAATCCCATAGCTAACTTCACAAGATGGAAGCAAAAGGAACAGGTACTGGAGGGTAAGCACATGTCCACATGAGGGAGTAAAAAAGCAGCTAGTTCTTGTTCAGATAGAATGGCAATTTTAACTTAAAGAGCAAGCAGTGTGTTTTCTATATTTACATGTTATAAGTACCTTTATTTTTAAATAAAATCCTGTATACTGATAGATGTAAAAATTGAAGAAGTTCTGTGGCACAACTACAGCCAGTGCTCCAAACAGTACAGCTCTATTGGTTGACTAGACTTCAAAAGCAACTCTGACATCACAGAGTCCCAGATGATACTACTTCGAGGTGGCTCCACTAAAGTGAAGCAAACAGACCCATTTATCTGCGTGTTTTTACTAACGAGCCTCGGAAATGGCCCCTATAAACAAAATAGAAATAGCCAATATCTGCAAATTGCTCTTGTCTCCTCAGATTGCAGGCCTCATCCTCAGCCAACATAAAGCGCAAGCAGAATCCGACATCAGACCAGAATCTGATTTCACAATTCTAGAACCTTTTTCCAGAGTTTTTTGTATACATTGCAGACATTTCTAGACAGTTGATTAAATCCCTTAAGAACCACAAAATCAAACTACATTTTAACTACATAAGGTACCAGATATTATAACCAAGTCCTCTGACACCTGGAGAATGTAGCTTGATAAAATACATGTTAAAGGCATATGATATGGTTGCAAACATTAAAAAGGTACTAGTTTTTAGATTACATTTCACTGAGTGACATGTTTCTGGGGAAACTGCAAAAAAATATTTTTCTGTCATTTTTCCAAAAGCAAATTATGAACACCTAAAATCTGAATTGTTCCTATCTATACAAAGTAACTTGTTTGAAAGTTAAACGTTAATACGTTCTTTTGAATTAGATAGTCGTCCCTATGTTGGATTTCTATTGCATAATCCATCTGCTTACATTATCATCCTCTTATTAACACCTAGAAAATGATTAATAATATGGCCAATGAATGCCAACCATGTCTGTCCTGAAGGCAGAAATGTAATCAGGTTATATATTGCCATAAATTATTCCACTAGTCAGTGTGTTCTAGTTGTGCTTATTGCACATGACCTACAATATTTGGTAAACAAGCATGTACAGCCACTTCCCTAGTAAATATGACAGCGTTACAGGCATTACAGGGCATTTTTTTTAAACTAACAACACAATTTTCCATGGAATACATCAGCTCGCACACTTGAGGTCTCTGAATGTAAAAATTACTTCCTACCAGCTGCAGTTTCCTCACCTTTGGCTATATTCTCTCAGCAGTTTCAATATATTTCTCTTAATTAAGAGACTTAATCAGCCATAATGAGTAGATTGGTTCTTGACATTTTCTGCTGTTTTATTCTACTTGCCCAGCATCTCCATTGGTATTGATCAGTACAACCATTTTAAAGGTAAGGAGAAAGAATTGTAAGATACTTGACAGAAACGATTATAATCCTTATGACTTGGGTTCAAACTACAACCTCTCATATTTTAGGGCTTCATATTTTGTATTTAGCAATACCTATTTCTAACAAAATACAAAATTTCTATGTTAGGGAAAAAAAGAAAACTTGTAGGAATTCATTATAAAGACTTGATTTTTAGAAAGCAGATACGTGCCAATCCCAAATTCCTAATTCCTGTTCCAAATGCAAACATTAGCACATGTGGTAGTACCCTCTGGAATTTTAAATTTATTTTGACAGCTTTTGAAAGACATAACCTTATTCACGTATGTTTCACTATATAAAGAACTGCTCATATGCCCTTATATCACAGTAATCTAAAAATATTAAATAATTTTTATAAAAAGAATAATCTGTTTTTCAGCAGCAACAGATCGGAAAATAATTACACAAAAAATCAATTCAATGCATTTTGAAATATCTGCCTTACAAGGGAGTATGATACTTAAAAGTGGAGAACAATTTACAAACAGACTAAAACATACCATGTCATCAAAAAGCATCATTCCAGCAGCTTAGAGCATAGCGTGGAGAGTAAGTACAGGAAAAGGATCATCTATGTAGCTGGTTTAAAAAAAAAAAATCTGTCTGTGACAGATGTTGGCAAACTAGCTGTTAGGGTAGCTACAGTGTGTACCAGATAAACAGTTATAACTATGTTTGACATAAATCACAGTCTGAAGAATGTGTGCAAATTCAATTTAGGAGAGGAAAAAGAAAAAATAGTGAGAGGTTTTCCTGCGTAGCAGTCAGAGGCATTCTGAGTAACACAAATGCAGTGACAGATGTGATGCTCGCGATTGGCTGAGCACTGACCATGTGTTTGAGCCGTGCGGAAATGGAAACCCCTCCCAGAGCCAGATCTGCATTGCAGTCAAGGGAAGAACAAGATTTATATCCCGTGCTCTGCTCTCTTGCTCAGATACGTACACGAGCAGGAAATCTACCTGCAGTTTTCTCGCCTTAACAAAATGTACAAAATAATACTAAGTGCTTAGTTAATTGTACAAGTACCTCTAATTAGTGTTTTGCAAATCGTAGTAACAAAGAATGAACACTTAAGATCAAGCATAATTATATATAATTTTTTACAATTTTGATTTCAAGAATAGGAGATATTACCTGCTACATCCTCCATTTTTCTTCTTTCTTCTTCATCTCAAGGGGTTTTTTCCTTCCTGTGTAGACAAATGACTCCCAACTAAAAATTATTCTAGAAATCTTGCCATTTTTTCCCACCTTTTCCCCTGCTGTGATGATTTTATTACACAAATTTTAGAACAGCTGACTCCTCGTGCACTGGCATCTCAAATATAGCATATTAAACTCCATTTTACCTGGAGTTTTTAACTGTAAATCACATTCTTTTTTCCAGTAGCAATACATAAACTCCTTTCTATTTGATCTACCATTTAAAGAAAATGTATGTTTGCTAACAAAAAAAAAAAAATTCTAGCATAAACAAAGAATATTGCTTTTAAGAAAGCCCTAAATTTACCCTAGAGCCTTTTGTAAATCAAACAGCCCAGGCCGTTAGGCATATGATTCTTTATCTCAAGTAAGCTCCTTTAATATGATGGCATTTCAACATGACACCTTTACGTTTTGTCCAGGGTATAATTTTGCCAGTAACAGAATCCCCCTATCCTAGGACCTAGATAGTAAATGTGGAATTCTTGGGCACAAGTTACAGAGCCAGCTACATTATAATGGTATCTCAGCAAGCCATTTTACCCTCACTGCTCGTGGTTTTATTGTTTGGTTAGCCTGAATATCATCGCTAATGCACACTTCTTTCTTTTTTGTCAGAAGGGTTCAAGAAAATAAAATTGACAATTCAGATAAAACATAGACGTAGCAGGTTATGGAATAAAATAGAATCTAATAGGTTGAGATTTAATTAACATGCAAAGAAGACCAGAACAAAACCAGAAAAGATGTGTAGGAAACTATTAATATTTATAGAAATGCAAAATGTAGGATTCTTTTCCCTATTACATATCTGGTAGGAATATAAAATACTGTAACAAATAAACATTTTATATAGAGATGCAATTTGTAGAAAGAAGCAATTGTGTGACCCTGAATGAAACCAACACATACAAAGGGAAATACACAAAGTTTTCAAGTATTTTTAATTGAGCTAGCTGCTAAAAACTGTTTGATGTCTCTCATTTCCTGCATCACAGCTCTCAGACATAGCTCCTGAGGAATAGCAGTCATGGAAATTTGATCTAAGGTTTCTGACAGATGGAGTGGAATGGACACAGTCACAAGAGTTTGGTGCTATTTCCAAAATATTTGCTGGAAATTACTAAACCCGTACCAGTACCCGTACCATATCTTTTCATTTCAAACTAGCTTATAGACAGACTGGTGTATTACTTCAAGCACTCCTTTATCAATTATTAAAATTAATATAGGAGAGCACAAATTGAAGCAGCTGATGTGTCTGCATGTATTCTGTAATTTCCATGGGAAAAGGCAGACAGAAAGCTTTCTCAAACCACTGCAACCCAGTCCTGCAGAGACTGCCCGAGTTCTGGGGCACAACACACTGACTGACACAATTTGTAGTGGAAAAGGTCTGTAGGATTTATTGTTTCTGCTGTGTGTGTGTATGTATACAAATATACAGATGTATATGTCTGTGTATATCTATTAAGAGTTATAACAGTTACTCAAATAAAGCAAATGCCATAGCGTCATCATAATAACAGCAATCAGTGTATTGGCCCTATGTATTTTTCAATTAATTAAGTAAAAGGTTTTCATGCACCCTGCACTGCATACAAGAATTGCCAAAATGTTACCAGACTTTAGTATATTATCCTGTCTCTGTTCAGCAAAGCTCAGCAATTTAAATCAAATTCAGAGATGAAAACAATTGTTTCCAAATGAAGAAGATAGGAGAAGCTGCAGTTGCTTGCCCAATTGACACTTGGCCATGCTTAAATATACCACACTTCTACAACACAGACAATAGAATTGAATGTTAAACAGCGTGTTGGACTGAAGCTCACATGAATGATTTTCTATATAACACTCTGGACTTCTTATCAAAATTGCAGTCTGTGTCCTTTTTAAAGTATGAAACTCAAATACAGCCAAGTCAACTCCATGTTCAAAACTATGACAGTACTAACATTCAATTAATAATGAGTCCATTTGTTTGGGCAATCTCAGAGTTTTATAGCACATATATTTAGTTCAGTGAATTGGCTACATTACTCTTCTGGAGACTAGAGTTCAAGATCGATTTCATACTCACATCTTAAACTTTGTGTAATACTAAAAAATACTTTGGGACAGTTTTACCAACAATATTTACCTACTTTAAGATTCACTTCACAAACAAATGCTGTATAAGAATCGAACAATAAAAACCTCCAAAAAACCCAAACAAAAAACACAATGAAGTGAAACTGACATTCCAACCACATAAATATATAAAAGCGAAAAGCCTTCGCCACAGTTGTTTATTTGTTTTTAAATAGACATACACTGCTGTTCCTTTGGCTTACAAAGAGGAGAGTACATGTTTGCAAACATCGCTAGTAAAAAGAAAAGCATGTTAGCCATTTGCATAGATGACCAATACTACATAATGTGGAAGTTTCTCTGACTATGAAACTACATGAGCCAGGACAGATATGAGTGTTTTAAATGCTACATTTTCACTTAAGAAAATGGGTGAACCAAAATGGGGAGCAATATTTTACTAGATAATCTGAAAACACTTCACTAGCAGAAAACTGTTTGCCTGAAACCAAAATTACAATTTTTTCAAAGCCCTCAAACTTGTGTATCATTTTCATCTGGAACAGTGAATCTTTGTAAAATGTGCATCTCCCTCATTTACTGGTTTGCCTTTTATTTCAGTGCAGTAAGCAGAGTGTTATAAGATTATTACATTCTGTAGAGTTGATTACAGATGGGGGAGGGCGATCATGAACTGAAACTGTAGAATTCAAACGTGATCTGCCTATGGCTGTGCAACCAAATGAACTGCAAGGCAATCAGCCTCCATGAGTAACAGTTAGATGTGAAATGAATGACAATCAAACTAATAAAGGAATTCTTCAAAATTGGTGAGGCAGCTCCTGTGTAAACTACAAAAACCTTTAAGAGACATATTTAGCCAGTACCATTGTCTGTCTCTCAGTACGGTCACCCTGAGAGTAACAGAGGCAAGAGAACAAACAACACACAGGAAGAATTTTATTTTAAATAAAAAGTTAAATAGTGTGGTTTACTTTGTTGAGAAAAGGAAGAAGAGAAATTGCTGGCTTTGGCCAAAGTGCAGAGAATAGCTGGTGTTTTATGAGATTTTAACTGAGCTTTACTTTCTGTGTAGACACCTACCTTCTCAAAGATATAGAAATTATCTAAGAACTTGTTTCAATTCCTGTACATGACAGCAGTGAGAATATTTATAGATCTGTTGGGAATTTCTCTATGCATTAGGAAGATTATGTTTAGTTAACCAAACAGGTTGCGAAACTTTTATGTAAATGATTATATATATATATATATATATTTTAGAAACATCAGGGTAAAAAATAAAGAAATTAATAAAGAAATTAAATTAACAGCTAATACGAAATTTCCAGTGATTCAGTAAAACCTCATTAACTGTTTTACTCCTTTACATTGTATGAAGATATTTTTAAAGGAGTAAGTGCCAACTGCTGTTAAGGTTAGGTCATTATACTAAAATAGGTACTGATACTAACGAGAGGATAACCAAGACCTAAGAAATCTTAATAGTAAATTTTTGTAACACTGCTTTTCCTGGTGCCATTTTTCTACTAAGGAAAAATGTGTAATGTATGTGCTTAACTATGTTTCATTCTATACGAAATTCTCGCAGAATACCCTGTCTATGCTAGTTAATGACAAGCGCCATTAAAAGCTACAGGCAATGCCCCTGAATGGGGAAGCTCGTGAAACTTACTGCTTGGACTTGTTTCGGTATTTATCCAGAAACTGACTAAGCTACGCTCAGTTCTGAGGGTGAGCTCTGGAGAGCCAATCTTCAGCTGCCTCTTTGCAGCATCTCCAGCGTAAAACAATACGTATAGACAAAAAACTTCACTTAAAAGGTCCTGTGCACCTCGGGCACACCCTGAGACTCCTGCAGACGTCCCCTGTGAGCAGGGAATTTCCTCCTTCGCCGCCCGCCCGTCCATCCCCTGCGGGGCTCCGCGCACAGCGCTGCCTCACAGAGCCCCCCCCACTCGGACCCGGCCCGGGCGGCGGGGGCGGGGCGGG